>PVKU01014453.1:0-23036 GCA_004027475.1 Anoura caudifer | reverse complement strand
TCTTCTTCTGGAATACCAGCTATTCAAATGTTTGCCATCTGAATGGAATCTGATAGCCCTTATTTGCCTTTCTTTACTCATTTAAAATCTTAATTCCCTCTCCTCTTCTATTGGTATTATTTCTATACAGTTGACCCTTGACCAGTGTGGGGTTTAGCAGGTGCCAACTGCCTGTGGAATCAATTATCCACGTATAACTTAAGTCTGCTTTCCACATACGCAGTTCCCAACTGAGGATTAAAAATACAGTTGACTTTTAAACAACTTAGGTTTAACTGCGCAGGTCCTGGTTCTGCCTTTTATTAGTTGACAAGCCTTGGTTATCTAATCTTTCTCTCAATCTTGATTTCCTCACTTATAAAATGGGGATATTAGTCTTTTCTATGGAAAGTGGGTGTAAAATTTGGAAATGATGTAACACAGAGCTCAAATTGTACTGTACAGTCTATTTTCACCTATCAGGTCAAGGAAGTTGTTCTTGATCATATCTAAAACACAACATTGTTTATTTCTAGAACCTTGCCTACCATCCACCTCTTTGCTCAAGCCAAAATCTATGTACTTTTTAAAAATATATATTTTATTGATTATGCTATTACAGTTGTCCCATTTCTCCCACATCATTCCCCTTCACCCTGCACACTCCCTCCCACCCACATTCCCCCCTTTAGTTCATGTCCATGTGTCATAAGTTCTTTAGCTTCTACATTTCCCACACTATTCTTGCCCTCCCCCTATTTTCTACCCACCATCTATGCTACTTATTCTCTGTACCTTTTCCCCCTCTTTCCTCCTCCCATTCCCCTGTTGCTAACCCTCCATGTGATCTCCATTTCTGTGATTCTGTTCCTGTTCCATTGTTTGCTTAGTTTGCTTTTGATTTAGGTCTGGTTGTTAATATCTGTGAGTTTGCTGTCTTTTTACTGTCCTATTTTTTATCTTCTTTTTCTTAGATAAGTCCCTTTAACATTTCATAGAATAAGGGCTTGGTGATGATGAACTCCTTTAACTTGACCTTATCTGAGAAGTGCTTTATCTTTCCTTCCATTCTAAATGACAGCTTCCCTGGATAGAGCAATCTTGGATGTAGGTCCTTGCCTTTCATGACTTGGAATACTTCTTTCCAGCCCCTTCTTGCCTGGAAGGTCTCTTTTGAGAAATCAGCTGACAGTCTGATGGGAACTCCTTTGTAGGTGACTGTCCCCTTATCCCTTGCTGCTTCTAGAATTCTCTCCTTCAATTTAATCTTGGCTAATGTAATTATGATGTGCCTTGGTGTGTTCCTCCTTGAGTCCACCTTCTTTGGGACTCTCTGAGTTTCCTGGACTTCCTGGAAGTCTATTTCCTTTGCTATATTGGGGAAGTTCTCCTTTATTATTTGTTCCAATAAGTTTTCCACTTGTTGCTCTTCCTCTTCCCCTTCTTGTACCCCTATAATTCAGATGTTGGGACGTTTAAAGATGTCATGGAGGTTCCTAAGCCTCTCCTCATTTTTTTTTTTTTTTAATTCTTGTTTTTTCCTTCATTTTTCTGTTTGGTTGTTTCTTTCTTCCTTCTGGTCCACTCCATTGATTTGAGTCCCAGTTTTCCTCCTACCACTATTGGTTCCCTGTGCGTTTTCCTTCATTTCACTTAGTGTAGCCTTCATTTGTTCATCTAATTTGTGAACAAAATCAATCAATTCTGTGAGCATCCTGATCACCAGTGCTTTAAACTGTGCATCTGATAGGTTGGCTATCTCTTGGTCATTTAGATGAATTGGCTCTGGCGCTTTGATCTCTTCTCCCGCTTGAGCCATTTTTTGGTGTTTTTTTTTTTTCTTTTTTTGGTTTTGTTTTGTTTTGTTTTTTGGTCCAGTCACGGCTGTTACATCGTGAGGAGCGGAGCCTTAGGTGTTCACCAGGGCAGGGCAGCCCAGTTGCTGTGTTGTGACACTGTATGTGGGGGCGGGGTCCAAGAGGGAACAGTGGCACTTGCTCCACTCTCTCTCGTATTTCAGTCTCTTCCTCTGCTTCCCATAAGCAAATTAGGCCCTTCTGGTGCTGATTGCCAGGTAGGTGGGCCTGTGTACGTTCTAGGACCCTGTGGGTCTCTTCAACGAACTCTCCTGTGAGGCTGAGTGTCTCTCCTGGCCCCTCACCCCCAAGTGTTTTCAATTGGTGTTTTTAGATTTTATTTCCTGAAGCTGGGGCCCTGGGTTGTGAGGTCTGTCTCGCTCCCCGTTTTCGCCTGGATTATCTGTATGCAAATGTGGGACCGCCTAGTCAGCCAGCCGCCTTGCACAGCCTCACTGGGTCTGTCCGTTGTCACCCTGTGCCTGGGGTCTGCTAGCCCCCACCCGTGCATCTGGGGTCTGCTAGCCGCTGCCTGCATGCCTGGGGCTACTGCGCTTTTTCCTGCCCCGACTCCGCCCCTCTTACCGGTCTGGATGAATGATTGTCGGACTTCCTTCTGTACAGTTCAATTTTCTGTCAGTTCTGGTTGTGTTCTTGTTCCTAAATCTTTTTTTGTCCTTAATTTTGGTTGTGCGAGGAGGCACAGTGTGTCTACCTATGCCTCCATCTTGGCCAGAAGTCCCCTATGTACTTCTTGATTCCTTTTTATTGTTACCTCCCACTTTCATCAATTCCTAAAGTAATCCTTCTGATGTTATTTTCTGAAGTGATTAAGTAGGTTGGGCCATATGGAATTGCTAATACTTGCCAGTTTTGGACCTAAGAATCGATGATTTGACACAGTGCACTCGAGTCATTTCTGCCTTCATGGGTGCTACACAAACCTTCTCATGTGCCTACCAGTCTCCTATCTGACTCTGCCTTCAGTCTTCTCTAGTCTGTTCTCCTCATAACATTCAGCATCCATTCTAGTTTTAACATGTAAGTCAGAATCTCACACTTACTCAGCACCCTTCAAATTTGGGGTTATTTATATTGGGTTGACCAAAAATTCTGTTTAGTTTTTTTGGTAAACTTTTCATTTTCACCAATAACTTTGTTGATTGGGATATTTTGAGTATGTCAGCTGTCTCTGGCATGGTAGAACATTGATTGTTCTCAATGTCTCAATTTGATCACTGTGGACTTGAAGTGGTCTAACTGACCATGAAGCATCATCCAGCGAGAAGTCTCTAGCACAAAACTTCGCAAACCACTTTTGACACGTTTGATCAGTCACAGCACCTTCTCCACACACTGACAAATCTTTTTTGCATTTTGGTTGCACTTTTACCTTTTTTGGAATAATAAGCATAATATATTGAAAATGTTGCCTGTTTTCTTCCATCTTCAATAGTAAAATGGCTATACAAAAATTCACCAATTTTTATTTTTTTCTTAAATGCATGTTGATATGACAGGTGTGACAATACAATCTAACAAAATTCTTTTTGATAATGTTAAAGACAACTAAGTGCTAGAGCTATCTTATGGAAATACCAAGTGAACTTTTTGGCCAACCCAATAATATTGCTTGTTAACATATAAGAAAATATTAGAATTTTAATGTATTTTTAAAAATTCACCTCAGTTTGGTGTATGGTGATAGTAGTGGTTTGTGTATGCTTATTTTATAATATATATTGCTAATACAGTATGTGATTGGTTTGTTGATCATGATCTAAAAAGTTTATAGACTACAGCTATTAGGTCTACATTTTAATTAAACATCCAGTTAATTTTTCAAGCCAAATTCTCTGTGTCTTTGTGGGTGCCTCCATTACCTGTTCCCCAGACCTACTCTCTACCTGAAGTTCTTGTGATTATCTCCACAACCCTGTGGGTCTGTGAGGCTAGTTGAGAGCACCTGTCTTCCTCTGGATTGTAAACTCTCAGAGAACAAATACTGTCTTTGTCTTTCTTGGTTGCTCAGGACTTAAGTACCTAAATAATTATTTGAACCTCTATAATGAACTCCTATGAATTAGTAAAGAAAAATATTAAAACTTCCTTAATTAACGGGTAACAGCAGTTCACAAAAGGATATGAACTAAGTAGATGCTTCACTGTAATATTAAGTAAACTTAAAACTTTCAATTAAATATTAAAACTAACTCTGACAATTGTATTCTAACAGGCAATCCATCTCGGAGATCCAAGTCTGTGCCTTCTCGTGATTTATGCATTTCAGATAAGGGACAAGTAAATCTCTTTACATTTTTATATATTCAAACATAGATGACTTAGGCTTAAAATCAATTAGTTAACTGATGCATTTCTAAACTATTTATAAAGGAGGCTTTTTATTTATCATTGTGCATATTTTCTGTATAACACCAAACACTAGTAATACATCCTATAATAGTAGGAAATGGCTTTTGGAAATGTTTAAATTTTAGCTTGCTTGACACATTATCACATGTCCTTCGAGACAGCTGACACCTCTTGTCTTTACAGACTGCTTTGCCCAGGGAGCCCCCTGAATCGGTGGATCTCCCAGATCCTGAATATAAAGAGGATGAAAAAGAGGATAAAGAAGAAATTCAGGGAGAAATCAGTCATCCTGATGGAAAGGTTAGACTGTTTAAAAAATGACTAGTATAAAAAATAAAAATGGGTTAAAATAGAATTGAAACACTTAGATTCTAAAATAGTTTAAGACTGTCGGTGGGGGCTTAAGAATGTTAGTACCTTGGGGGCGTGACCTCAGCTTGAGTTTTTGGACTCTTCTAAAAATGCTCAACATGCATTAATTGCCATTTCTAGCAAAAGGAGGAATAGTCCCTTTTTCCAAACCCTTTGTTCTTCCTCCATATACAGCTAAAAGCCTCAGGTGTTGAGGAAAGCCTTACCCTATCTGCAGCCTTTCTTAAATATTGCGCTCTGGATCAGGTGCCTCTCCCCGTTGTCAGCCTGCAGTTCTCTCCCTGAGCCTGGGGAGGTTGTGAGTAGGAGCGCGGCTGCCTGGCTGGGTGTTCCAGCTGGAAGGGAATGAGAATGGAGGGGACGTAAACAGAGTCTGTTACTGGGGAGGTGATATGGGAATTTTTCCTTAGGTATATAGAAAACTAACTTTTCCAAATACCCTTATCTGATCCATTTTAATTGAAATTATATGGCCAGAGTTCACTGCTAATGTTGGGAAATGAGGGAAGGACAAAGAAGAACAAGTCAAAAAGTAGTACACAGACTTTTCCTGTGCAGCTCTGCTTTACGGTAACACACTGTTGGTGAGGAAAGCTTTTCTGTTGTAGAAGATTCCTGCTAGTACAGAAAGGGGGTGAGAAAATTAGGGAATCATCAGATCGCGACCTCTGAAGAAGAAAACGATCTAGGCAGCAGTCGTGACTCCTGAGACTCTAGGCGAAAGGCTGATGGGCTTCATGGCAGACCTGCTGAGACCCACTCGGTCCTGCGGTCAGGGGGATACTGCATACTATACTTTTGAATATGTGGCCATGGGAAGCTCAGAGCAGCACCTACAAAGTAGTCTTGTCAGAATAATTCAACTGGAAGTTAATCAAGCCTTTAGATCTAACTACCAGTCTTTTTAGGAAATACAGGAGCTGTGAACATGTTGGATGATACATACCATCAGAGGAAAGCAATCAGCCAAACCTAGAATGTGGGAAATTTTACATGTTCCATGACACAGTTCCTTCAATAGTTGGCATTAAAAAGGGGTCAGGGGGTTACTGTTAAAAATTAAGATTTAAGAGACACATCAACTAAGTGTATGGACCTGGTTTTGATCCTGATTCAAATGAACTGTAAAAAAGCCTTTTTTTTTTTTTTGTAAATTTAGGGAAAACAGTATTGATGGTTAATAAAAATCCTCTCATTACAGGTATCTATTGAAGTGTTTATAGATGCTGTCACCAGCGTGCTTTAAAAAAACTCCACCAAATGAGTTTGTGGGGGGAAATAAGTGATATAATATTAATGTTGTGTTGATACTTGAAGTTTGTAAGTTTACTAACTTTTCTCTCCGTTTGAGAGAATGTTTTATTTTTTATTGTGAAAAATTTTCAAGTAGGCAATTAGGAAGAGAATGAGGGTTTTTTTGTCAATGTGTCTCAGGAGGAAATCTTGTATATTGATAATGGGCTTCTTTTTTGTAGATAGAAAAGGTTTATGAGGATGGGCGCCGTGTTGTACTGTTTCCAAATGGAACTCAGAAAGAAGTGAGTGCAGATGGAAAGAATATCACTGTCACTTTCTTCAATGGTGATGTGAAGCAGGTCATGCCAGATGAGAGAGTGGTAGGTTCCTCAGGGCTGGTTTTCTCTGTGATGTAAACATCTCAAAGAAGAGGCATAGTGACTCTGTGCCTTTACAGATCTACTACTACGCAGCCGCTCAGACCACCCACACCACTTACCCCGAAGGACTAGAGGTCTTGCATTTCTCAAGTGGACAGATAGGTAAAAACTTGCCCTAACTTTTCCTTATTAAATTCTGCCCTTTCTTTAAAAATAAAATATTTATAATAATCATTTTTAAACAGAAAAACATTTCCCTGATGGAAGAAAAGAAATCACATTTCCTGATCAGACTATCAAAAATTTATTTGCTGATGGACAAGAAGAAAGCATTTTCCCAGATGGTACAATCATCAGAGTACAACGGTATGATGCCTGTTATATTTGTTTGTAGGTTTTCCAGTTTTTATGATTCAACTTTTATTACCAGTTGAATTTTTAAAATTTAACATTTTTGTAAATCACTGAAAATTTCCGTCATTTTAGAAGTGAGCAAAGACAGAGCAGCTGAGAAGTGTTCTCAGCATTTTGGAATTAGAACTAGTTTGAGAGAAACAGATCCTAATATATAGTCTTTAGCCTCAAGACCTAAAAGGACCTATATAGCACTTCAGGAAAGGAGAATGGCAAGTACTTGTTTAGAAATAAATTTGGTGAAATTTGAAAGCAGTGAATGAGACACAGAAGGAAAAGCTGCCCTGTCAGTTTTAAAGATAGATAATCCTATGACCATTTTTTATTTTTAAAAAATCTTCACCCAAGGATGTTTATTGATTTTAGAGAGAGAGGAAAGGAGCGGGGCGGGGAGGTGGTAGTAGTGGGAGGTGAAACATCTATGGTTGCCTCCCCTATGTGCCTCAACTGGGGTTTGAACCCCCAATGTAGGTATGTGCCCTGACCGGGAATTGAACCTGCTACGTTCTGGAGTATGGGGTGATGCTCCATCCAACCAAATGAGCTACCTAGCCAGGGCACTTATGCTTTCATTTTCTTGACCTCCCTGTCCAGCTTGTAAGTACTTCTTTCCTCTGGCCACCCTGATCCTGTCCTTTAAAATCAACCTTTCTTTATTCTTGAGTGTCCTAGTTCCAGAACTTAGAGACTTCTTTAAGTGACTTCTTCAGTCTATAGTAATGAGCATCTTATATCACCATTTTAATTCAAATCGTGGTGATCTGTTAACCTTCCTCTCCCAGATTGACAGTTAAGCACCCATTAATTTGAATACAGCTAACACATCACAGATAGATTAAACTGACTTGAATTCTGATGTAAACTTGGAAGTAGAAATACTAATTCAAATAATATAGTGATTTCTTATGGTCATGATACTGCTTTTAACTTTATCTGGTGCTTATTTAATAGCAGTTTGTTCCAAAATTGGGGGGAAACCTTATGTGTATATTATGAGTGTTTGAAGTTTTCTACAATAAAAGGTAGAAAAAATAATATGAAGAACTCCATGGACTCCTCTCTCCATCTTCAGGTATTAATTCCTGACCAGTCTTTATCTGCACTCATCTCTGTATTTTGGGTCCAGTGTGAATGTCCCAGACATACTGTCAAGCAGTCAACTTGGTATTAACTATTTTTCATATTCTGCTTCAGAACTGGCCTCGAGTCTCATCCTTCTCCTTCCCTCCTCCAGGCTGATGCAAACATGCACTCAGGTGGCTTTTGTGAAGAGAGTAACTGTCAAACCTGAAAGCTGTATTTTCATACAGTACCTAAGTTTTTTTAGAGGCAGAATACATGTAAATTTTAAAAAGCGGAGAAACCTAAGCATTTTGTGATGAAAGCAACAATTTATTTAAAAGAAAGCTTTTTTATGGGTACATGTACGTGCTAATCTGATAATTGGAATTATCTACCTATAGCAGCAACACTGTAGAAGGTTTTGTGCAGAGGAAAGAACAAGAAATTAAGTTCTGTTTTAAATTTACAGAGATGGCAGCAAAATCATAGAGTTTAATAATGGCCAGAGAGAACTACACACTGCCCAGTTCAAGAGACGGGAGTATCCAGATGGCACTGTTAAAACAGTCTATGCAAATGGTCATCAGGAAACAAAATACACATCTGGTCGAGTAAGAGTTAAAGACAAGGATGGTAATGTTCTAATGGATACAAAGTTGTAATGCTCCTGTGTGTGACTAATCATGAAATAACACTACTTTGATTTTCTTGTTTAAAATATATACATTTCTTGTGATTGTGTGGTTTGATATATATGTACTCTCTGTGTATGTATATATGTATAAATGGAAAAGATTATGCTTGGAATGTAAAATTTATAGCATTTTATAATGTTTGAAATGATAAGGACAGAAGCATTTTTTCTATTATAGAAGTTCTTTATCTGTAATGGAATGGGAAGATAAAACAGAAGAGCTTGTTCATTCTATGAGTACAGATAAACTCAAGAGTGAGGAGAACGTAGTTATGATGAGGGTGATGCTCTAACTGGTCAAAATGTGACACTTGAGAATGGAGGGGCAGAACTGATTGGCCACAGATGCTAGGCTGTTATGATTTATGAGATGGCTGAGTGACAGAAGGATGTTCTTGAAGGAAGAGCAAGTCATCTACACACAAATTTAAGTGATTATAGGTGGGTCTACTCACTTCATGCAGACTGATAGTGTTGTGTTAGCAATGACTTGATTTTTTAAAAATACATTTTACTGATTATACTATTACAGTTGTCCCATTTCTCCCCCATCATTCCCTTCCACCCTGGACACACCCTCCCACCCACATTCCCCCCTTTAGTTCATGTCCATGTGTCAGAAGTTTTTTAGCTTCTACATTTGCCACACTATTCTTGCCCTCCCCCTATTTTCTACCCACCATCTATGCTACTTATTCTCTGTACCTTTTCTCCCTCTCTTCTCCTCCCACTCCCCTGTTGCTAACCCTCCATGTGATCTCCATTTCTGTGATTCTGTTCCTGTTCCAGTTGTTTGCTTAGTTTACTTTTGTTTTAGGTGTGGTTGTTAATATCTGCGAGTTTGCTGTCTTTTTACTGTTCGTATTTTTGATCTTCTTTTTCTTGGATAAGTCCCTTTAACATTTCATATAATAAGGGCTTGGTGATGATGAACTCCTTTAACTTGACCTTATCTGAGAAGTGCTTTATCTTTCTTTCCATTCTAAATGACAGCTTTGCTGGATAGAGCAATCTTGGATGTAGGTCCTTGCCTTTCATGACTTGGAATACTTCTTTCCAGCCCCTTCTTGCCTGTAAGGTCTCTCCTGAGAAATCACCTTGACAGTCTGATGGGAACTCCTTTGTAGGTGACTCTCCCCTTATCCCTTGCTGCTTCTAGAATGCTCTCCATTTTAATCTCGGCTAATGTAATTATGATGTGCCTTGGTGTGTTCCTCCTTGGGTCCAACTTCTTTGGGACTCTCTGAGCTTCCTGGACTTCCTGGAAGTCTATTTCCTTTGCTATATTGGGGAAGTTCTCCTTTATTATTTGTTCAAATAAGTTGTCCACTTGTTGCTTTTCCTCTTCCCCTTCTGGTACTCCTATAATTCGGATGTTGGGACGTTTAAAGATGTCCTGGAGGTTCCTAAGACTCTCCTCATTTTTTTTGAATTCCTGTTTTCTTCATTCTTTTCTGTTTGGTTGTTTCTTCCTTCTGGTTCACTCCATTGATTTGAGTCCCAGTTTTCCTCCCATCACTGTTGGTTCCCTGTGCGTTTTCCTTCATTTTGCTTAGTGTAGGCTTCATTTTTTCATCTAATTTGCGACCAAAATCAACCACTTCTGTGAGCATCCTGATCACCAGGGCTTTGAACTGTGCATCTGATAGGTTGGCTAACTCTTGGTCGCTTAGATGAATTGGCTCTGAGGCTTTGATCTGTTCTCCCGTTTGAGCCATTTTTGGTTTTGTTTTTTTTTAATCTGGTCACAGCTGTTACTTAGTGAGGGGTTGCTGTGTTGTGATGCTGTATATGCGGATGGGGTCCGAGAGGGAACAATGGCGCTTGCTTAGCAACCTCTCTCGGATTCCAGTCCCTTAAGTCACTTCCCCCAAGCAAATTGGGCCCTTCTGGTGCTGATTTCCATGTGGGTGGGCTTGTGTACGTTCTAGGACCCTGTGGGTCTCGCCAGTGAACTCTCCTGTGAGGCTGGGAGTCTCTCCTGGCACCTCAACCCCCACAAGTGTTTTCAATCGGTGTTTTTAGGCTTTATTTCCCGGCGCTGTGGCCCTGGGTTGTGAGGTTTGTCTCGCTCCCTGTTTTCGCTTGGATTATCTGTATGTGTGTGTGGGACTGCCTGGTCAGCCAGCCGTCTTGCACCGCCACCCGGTGCCGGGGGTCCGCTAGCTGCTGCCTGTATGCCTGGGATCTGCCAGCTGCTGCCTGTGCGCCTGGGTCTGCTACCTGCCACTTTTTCCTGCTGCGACTCTGCCCCTCTTACTGGTCTGGATGAATGGTTGTCTGACTTTTGTACAGTTCAATTTTCTATCAGTTCTGATTTTTTTTTTGTTTCCAAATCTTTGTTGTCTTTAATTTTGGTTGTGGGAGGAGGCACAGTGTGTCCACTTACACCTCCATCTTGGCTGGTGATTTTTTTAAAAGATTAATGTATTCATTTCAGATGGTTTAAGAACTGAATATGAAGTGTAAAACTTTTCAAAGAAAATAAGGAGTTATACATATTACCTCAGGATAGAGAAGGATTTTTAATGTATGATAGAAAGCTCAAAACTTAAAAGGTTGGTAAATGAGTGAAGTTTCTGTTTGTCTAAACATGTCACAAAAAAAGAGTAATAACCTACAGACTAGGAAAAGATACATATACCTGACAAAGGATTAATATGAAGAATATGTTAAAAATCCTATAAATCAGTAAAGATAGTTGCAAACAACTCAACAGAAAAATGGACAAAGGACCTGAGCAAACAAGTGAGTATAATGGGCTACCTTTTTATACTTGTATCATATACTGCAAATAATGGTCCGGCCACACCACATGTTGTTGGCAAGGAACTCTCATGATGCAGTAAGCTAGTAAAACCTCCTTTTGTAAAGCAAATTGCCCATGACCTTGTACTAGTAAGTATACATACTAGAAAATTGGTAACAACCCAAAAATATTTTAGCAACAGAATAAATTATGTGCACAGCTGAATGTAACAGTGAAAGTGAATAAAAAAATACCAATACAGGTAAACGGTAGAAATAAAATAGGAAACTAAAGGTAACTGTGTGACAGTTAAAAATATACAGAGCAACACTATCTTGTTTATAGATGCATTCATAGCAAAAAATTACAAAGACCTATGTAAGAATGATAAACACCAATTTACAGTAGTGTTCACCTCCACAGGAAAGAAAATGATTTGGAAGAGGTACTACAGGTGCCTAAAACTGTGCCTAAAACTGTACTGATAATACCATATTTCTTAAGCTGAATACACATCAAATGGGTTTTTTCCCATGGGTCAAAAATATTTCAAAATTACAGGAAAACAAAAATATTTGAAAGTAAATATTTATTAATGATTTTTCAAACAATTCCTAACAGTTCAATATGTAAGGGGGAAAAAGGGACTAGCATTATTGCAGAACAAGTTGAGAAAAAGAAGCCTGAAATGGTCTGCATACAGCAAAAAACTTTCTTCTGGGCTATATACCTGAAAAACAAAATGTGTATTATTTACATCTTTTCTTAATGTTCAAATCTAGTTCCTGTGTCACTTGTTACTTTATATGAATGGATAAAGACAGAGTAAGCTCATTACCCAAGTATTTTGATAACTTGGTTACTAGGACCTTGATTATTCAACAGTGCTGTAAGCATCCCACACAATGTACTTCAGTTATTTATAGAGGCCCCTTTCTTCTGCTTTCTTTACCCTCATAACTACTCCTAGTAGGAAGGGTCACGAGAGCCTTTCCAAGCATTCTAACACTTACAGAACTTCTGATACTGGCCTTTACTGCTGAGGGGCCTATGAAGAAGAAATCTAGGAGAGATTCTTGTTAAGCTCTGTTGTCACTTTGAGAAATCAAGGAAAGTCCAAAGGTGCTTTTATGGGCATTAGTCACCTGCTTTGTGCCAGCTATGCGGGTCAACAAGAAGTGACACTTACATCATTCATCTTGTTCTGCAAGCCCCATTTCTACTAATGACATATGAACTGGATACTGTTCATCTTCATATAATGTCACAATTTGTTCTGGTTCCTGAGCCTAAAATTAAGATAGTTGTAAAGAAAACACAATAATGTCTTTGCTGTCTTTTCCCTCCTACCTCTGACAGGAGAGAAAAAGCATTCTCAACTTATTTATAATTTATACTCGGCACTTTGAAAAGGTATGTAATGGTTTCCTGATAAATCATGTTCTTTCCATCCTTCTACTTTATTTAACATGCAGCATAACTCCTCTCCAAAGTTTTCCTACACAGAGCCAACAAGCTTTAAACACCATCCTTGTTAAAATTCATTTACATTCTACACATTAAGCATTATGCCTTTATGCAGAAACTGACCAAATTTTGAATGCTACTCAGAGGAGTAAACAAACATGCATGTCTAAGAACATTTACTTGTCCTGCCTACATTCTCTTTTCAGGGGCTTCTTGAGAGAAAACTGCAGAAGCAATTTGCACCATTCTGTACACACAGGACCTGGATAGGTACAGAGGTTTTCAAAAGCACTTTCTAGTAGAAGCATTGTTTCATTAAGAGCTCATTCGTGTCACAGCCAGTACACCAGGACTCCTAAAAGCTTGGGTCCCCAAAGCAGGACAGGTTGGGCTGAAACAGCACGGTAAGGCTGGGGTGAATTGGAGAGAATATTTCCAAATGAAGGGGTTTGGAAGGGAGAACTAGGCTCCTGCATTTTATAAACTTAACCAGAAGTCACAAGTACAGACTATTAGGGAGGTAAAATTCTCCAGTTTTAAAACGCTGTACTATATAAAACACGGGTGCAGGCTGGATTCTGCCTGTGGGCTCCCCTTTGTGACACACTAACCTCTAAAGAAGAAAGCACATTTACACCAAACATCACCTGAACTTTCTTATTTTGATAGATGTTATTCTACGTTAAACAATCCAAAATTAGTGTATGGTATTAGTGTAATTCAAGCCTTTCTATGACCAGAATCCCCCTTCTGGCCCTTCCTATTTATCTGCTAGGATGCAGAGCAGATGTCATTTCCCTGTCCTACTTCTTCAGTATAAGTGCTGGGGTGCCTACTAAAGAATATCAAATGCCACATCCCCATCACTCCTGCTTCTTGCACTCCCCAAAGTTACCCTCTTTAATTTAATTAGTGGTTTATGTGTTTCCCTCACTGACTTACAAGTTCTGTGATTACAGGAGACTTATCTTGATCACTTTCATCTTAGTAATGGCATCAGTAACACATTTTAACAAGTCTTAAAATTAATCCTTATAGTATTTACAGCTTTATATACTTTAGTTGAAGCATGTTTGCGTCTAGAGTTGCATGGGCAGAAAGCATTTTAGAAAGTTAATAAGGACTCTAGAAATAACTTCAAAAGGATTCTGCAAAATTAAGCCAGATATTTACCATGGAAGACGCATAAAGTTGTTTTCCTTGAAGACAGTCTATCATAGCCCACAATGCTTCCATACTCCACTTGGGACAATATGGTATTCTTGTCTTTCCTGAATCTTTTAAGGGAGGTTTAAACCCTGCCAGTAGAACCTTTATGGCTTGGGCTGGATACTGCATAAGGTGAAGAGGAATCTGACGTAGTCTGTCACAAAAGAAATTTTTAAATTGAAATGTTCAGAATGTTACAATTAAAATTCTCTTAACAGCTAAAACTGTAAAACAAAAGTTTGGATTTGGCAATGATTTCTTGGTAGTGATACCAAAAGCATGGGCACCGAGAAGAAAATAAACTGCACTACATCAAACTAAAAACTGCAAAAGACATAACAAGAGTGGAAAGGCAACCTACAGAATAAGAGAAAAAATATGCATTAAAAATAGACACTTCTACTAAGAAGATACATAAATGGCCAACATACACAAAAAGATTCACAGCTAGGGAAATGCAAATCAAAGCCACAATGAGACACCACCTCAAACCCATTAAAATGACCATTATCTATCTATCTATCTATCTATCTATCTATCTCTCTCTCTCTCTCTCTCTCTCTCTCTCTCTCTCTCTCTCTCTCTCACACACACACACACACACACACACACACACACACACACACAGTGCTGGTGAGGACGTGGAGAGAAACTGGAAACTTTGGACACTCAGTGGGAATTTTTAAATGGTACAGCTGCCAAGGAAAACAGTTTGGTGGTTCCTCCAAATACTAAAAATAGAATGAGCACATGACCCAGCAGTTGCACTTTTGGCTACACACATAACCAAAAGAATGGACAGCAGGCCTTAAGGAGTTATCTGTACATCCATAGCAGCATTCACAAGAGCAAAAGGTGGAATCAACCCAAGTGCCCACTGATGGATGAATGGGTATATAAATTGAACTGCACGTACAATTCAACCTTAAAAAGGAACAGAATTTTGACACAAGCTGCAACTTGGATGCACTTTGAGATCATTATGCTCAGCGAATTATGCCAGTCACAACAATCAAATACTTGCTTCAGAGACCTACAACAGTCAAATTCATACAGACAGGAGAGGGGTGGCTGCCAGGGGCTGGATGAGCAGGGATGGGAATTTTTGTTTAATGTGTACAGAGTTTCAGTTTTACAAAATGAAAAGATTTCTGGAGACTGGTTGTACAAAAATGTAAGTAGGATTACCGCTACTTCACTGCACATTTAAAAATGGTTAAGACAGTATATTTTGTGACATGGGTATTTTACCACAATATAAAAAGATACTACAAATAAACCAAACCCTCTGCCCCCTGAAATAACTGTTGGCAAGGATGTGAAGAAAGTGGAACCCTTTCCATTGCTGGTGGGAAATGTAAAATCATCAGAAAGTTAAACAGAATTACTGTGTGATTCAGCAATTCCACACCCAGGGATGCACCTCCAGCAACTCAGAGATGGGCTCCAACAACTGCTTGTGCATGTTCACTGCAGCATTATTCACAGGAGTCAAGGGAAACACCACGAGTGTCCTTCAACAGATTAATGAAAGGCAGTCTATACATAAAATGACATGTCATCCTCAAAAGTGATGAGATTCTGACACATGCAACAATTGGATGAACCATGATAACATTAAGTCGGTCAGACACTAAAGGACAAATATTGTGTGATTATACTTAAAGAAGCAGACTGTGTGATATCAGGAGCTGTGGAAAGGGGAATGGAATGTTACTGTTTAATGGGTACAGAGTTTCTGCTTGGGATTTATGAAAAGGTCCTGAAAGTGGACAGTGGCAATGGTTGGACAACACTGTGAATGTATTTAATGCCCATTACTGGTAACCGTATACTTAAAAATGGCTAAAATAGTAAGCTTTATGTGTATTTTACCACAATAAAAAAACTTACATTAAAAAATTCCCAGTATATCAACAGCTTTAAAATATTTTCTTTTAAAAGTCAAAATCTTCCTAATAATTATTAAAAACAAATAAAACTAAGAATCCTAATTCAGGTAAGTTGACTTTGTTAAAAACCTGTTTATTGTCAGCTTTTCAGTTGACCCG
This sequence comes from Anoura caudifer, assembly GCA_004027475.1. Lineage (NCBI taxonomy): Eukaryota > Metazoa > Chordata > Mammalia > Chiroptera > Phyllostomidae > Anoura > Anoura caudifer. The sequence continues at coordinate 7,194 of PVKU01014453.1, read as the reverse complement.
TAATCCACAAATTGAACCAGGATGGCTACAGGATTAAATTCTTTAATGGAAACAATCTTTGCTCTATACCATAATCCATCATCATATTCTGCAAGGCAAGGCATTTCTGGAAAGACAGAAAAAGGGAAAAAATCACATTGCCTTTTATTTTGTTAATAGTTTTGTAAAACAGTAAAGTACAAAGAAAATGTAATCGCCACGTAGCCATTATTCAGAATTAAACACTCAACAGTTAGCCATATGTTGGCTTGTGCTCTTTTCTGTTTAGACCACAGGGGGCAAACACAAGGCCCGCAGGCCGAATCCGGCCCTCCACCTTGTTTTTCTGGCCTGGCACCTTGTTTCTACCTGGTGGCAGCACCGAGCTCTTGCTTAACTGTTAAGGAGTAGTTACATTTATACAGTCCTAAAGTTACATTCGGCCCTTTGAAGGCAACCGTGAGGCTGATGTGGCCCCTGGTGAAAATGAGTTTCACACCCCTGCTTTAGACTTCATAAACCCCGAAGAAAGGCATTCTCCCATGCTCATGGCTCTCAATCTTGCTGTTGCCCAGGTCTATGTCACCCTTCCACAGTCCCCCGGCTCTGTATTCCCCAAATCTCTTTTCATTTGGACCACCATTTTTTGCAGAGGATAATAAAACAGTTTCTGTCATTCTTGCTTTCAAGTTTGTCCTCCAGTACATTCTCTATGAAACCAACAATTAAATAAAAATTTCAATTACACTGCTTGTTTAAAATTCTTCAATGGCACCTTAACCACCTGCAATATCAAGTTCTGAGAAGTTTGGTTTCCAGGGTTCATAATCCACTCCCAGCCAACTCCTACCACAACCCTCAGTGTACCACCTGAACACCATTACTTCAGCGCATGGCCGTTCCAACCATCTGGACTGTGCCCTATGCCCTTTTTTATGACAAACATCTCTTCTTTCAAAGATCAGCTCCAACACGATTTCAGAAAGCCAACTCCTATCATGGTCTCTGACCCAGTGGTACCAGGCACACAGCGTTAGCATGAGCTATTCTCACACTGGACTTACGCACATGTCCCTTCTCTGCTTCTCCACTACTTTTCACACAATTCCACCAGATACCTGGTATAAGCCCAGTAAAAAGTGTGTAAATGCATGCCCGGCATGAGAGGAACCATGAGTATAACTACATGCTTCCTCTTCACATACTTTCAGATTGCAGAGCAGACAGAATACACCTTGGGTTCCTATCTTGCTTTACTCCTGCCCCTCCCTTTATCATATTCTCTTCTACAAAATTTCTATAAAGAAAAGTAGTTGTGGGCAAGTGACATTTAAATACTTCATACTCTAATGTTCAGATTTCATCTCAAAAAATTTATTTGAAAAAACCCAATTTTTATCAAAATTGTTAACAATTTGAGTATATGGAAGTTATCAATAGAACAGTAAGAATCTCATCCGTCTGCATAGTAAACAACTGCCTGAATCATGGTTAACAATCCCCTTTGACCTTTACTATTTCCAGCCTCAAAAACGTGGCTGAGTGACATCTCAAAATAGCACTGAAAAACCCACCTAGTTGTCATTTTAAATCCACAAAGCAATTCCTTCAACATAAATTACTTATTCAAATGTACATCTTTAATAGGCACTTGCCTATGAATCAACTTGTACACATGTGCACTGAGGAACCAAGGACCTATATAAGACGACACAAACGTGTGTACAGCTCCATGAATCAATGTCACACAGATGGTTGCTTTGACTTCCCTTGAGACAAGAAATACAATGAGGAAGAATTGTTTCTTCTGGATTATAAATGAGTTTACCAAAAAAATGACAATGAATTTATCTTTCATTCAACAGATATTTACGAGCACCTGCTTGCGCAAGGTACCCTAATTGCTGGTGACACAGCAGTATTGGGAGTCCCTACTTAACAAAGGAGCGGAGGTGGCATGGACTGTGAGGGGGTAGGGAGGGTAGTAGTGCTGCTCATATAGGGCATCAGGGTAGATTTGCAGCAGGGGACGAGTTGGGCACAGATCTAAACTGCTCACAGGCTGGGAGAACAACATTCCAGGCAGAGGGAACTGCAAGGGCTGTTTAGCAGCCAAACATGGGTCACAACTGATAAAAATCTCATTGAGTAACCTCAGGTACCTCAGGCTAATGTTTTGCTTTGCTTTGGCACATCCTCTATATGTACAAAACATGGAATAAGCACATCTCTCTATATCATACATGGACAGAAATGCAGAGACACGTACTCAGGAATTGTTGACACCTGTATTTGTGTACTCTCCTCACAGGACAATCACATATATTTAATAAATATGGATAAGAATAAATCATAAAGAAAACAGAGTTTGACCTCAGTTCCCACACCCCCAACTCTAAAATCATCAGCTAATTGCAATGGCTTGCAATTAAAATGACTGCCATTGGGTCTCGGTAACAACTCTCAAAATTTGAGCAAGTCACAAAACTTCAAGCTTAGACAAAACCTCTTCATGCAATTTTCCAATGAACTCAAGTTCTGGAAAATGGAACTGCCCCAATGCAGTATTTACCTTCTCTTAGACCACTTAGAGAATGGGGAAGGTCAACTATGGCATCTTGAGAGTTCAGAAATGAGCGCATCCAGGGAGTGTGATAATATTAGAAATCACCAACCTCATCAGTCCATTCAAACAGAACGAGTTTCACTAAGAATCCCAGAGTACTCAGAAAGTGTGGCCTACCTGTTCTGAAGTCCGTCAGAGGCAGGAGAGTCTCCACATTAGTGTTGAGCCTCCGCAAAGCTTCAGTGAGGCTCTCAGATTCAGATTCCCAGCTGACTCCACTGCCATCTGTATCACTATGCTGGCTACAGAGATTACACTTTTCTACAGAATCAAGGCAAATATACACCTAAGTGGGGGAAAAGCAAGGGAAAACTTTCAAATTATTTTAGTATTCATTTATACAGACAAAAATCACTGTAGTAGACAGTCTCCAACAATGGCCCCAATGATTCCTTGTAAAGTTCCTCTTCCACATCATATTGGAGTTGATGGTTGTGACCAAAAGAACATGACATGACGCCTCTGTCTTGCTGGTGTCACTGCTCTCCCAGGGAGAGCTGTGCTGTCATCCAGTCAATGGAGAGGCCCACAGCACAAGGCATTGAGCCCCCAGACAGCATCGTGAGTCTTTTTAAAAGTCCACCTGTGATGCCCTCCCCCACCCGTAACATCTTCATCGTGACTTTGAGAGGTCCTGAGCCAGTACTGAATTAAGGAGCTTCTGATTCCTGACTCATTTGTGTTGTTTTCAGCTGCTAAACTTGGGGTATTCTGTTATGTAGCAATAAATAATACAAAAAACCATTATAAAACCCAACAGTAGTACAATCCTATGCCCTCTGATGAAACTGAAAAGCAAATTCTTTCCTTGCCAGTGAAGGAAAGGTTTACTGTGGAAACTGACTGAAAGGACTCTTTTACTTCACTGTCATTGCTTCCTTTTTTGTTGGCTAAAGACTTTTTTCCATTCAATTCATATTTCATATTTCAATTCATACGTATTCAATTCAATTCATATTTATTGAGTGCCTACTATGTATCAGGCAGTATTCTAGGTTCTGGGGACACCAATGATCAAAACAGACAAAAGGCCCTGTCTTCGTGGAGTGACAGTCTGGTAGGGAAAAACAGACAAACATTGTAAGAAAGTGGAGAAGGCATTAGAAGGTGATCACTGGTACAGAAAAATCCAGAGCATCTAGACTTCCTGTAGAAAGAGGACAGGAGAGTGAAATATCAAAGATTTCATGGATTAAAATAGGTACAGATTAAAAATATAAATGTTTGGTATAACTACAGCAACACAACATGGGGAAAACTAGCCACTGCTTAAAAAATACTTGACTTATTAAGTATCAACAAATATCTGAACAGGAAATTACTGCGTGGGCAAACTAGCAGTCACCAAGCTTCAATTATTTAAAGTCAATAAGAAGAAAAGGAGAAAAATCTTAAGAGTTAAAGACCAAGATTGCATATTATGTCTTTAACAAACAACTAATCATGCAAATTAAATTACACACCTCATTAGGCGAGACCACGTGCTTGACTTGAACAGCATAGAGTTCTCCTGGGGGAGGCAGAGGTGAAGGCAAATACGGTGGTAAGATAGGTGTTTCTGTTTCAGACAAAAGCAATTCCTAAAACACCACAAAAAATTCAAATTCAGAATGATTACTACAAAAATCCACTACACTATCAAAATTCAGGACAGTGCAACTTGCTTTCAATTAGCAGAAAGCATGCTCTCTGACACAGTGAATACCACAAACTGGAAAATGTGACAAGTAAACAAAAGATCTTTAGAATTCTCTTGCCCCTCCTAATGAAAAACTTTGTATAAAACCTCGTATTTTCTTTTAATGTATACATATCTGTACATACACAATGTTCTGCAAAAATGGTTAACAAATAGTTAACATTAATGCCACTGCCTACTAGCACTTGGGGGTTTGGACTTTTTGCTTTTTAAAATTCTATAGCATTTATTTTTAGAAAAAGTATGTTTTTAAATTTTTTAAAAACTTTAAAAAATTGTTGTTCAAGATGCTGCTGCCTAGAATGTCTGAGATTTTCCTGCCAATGTTTTCCTCTAGGACTTTTATGGTGTTATGACTTATATTTAAATCTTTTATCCACCTTGAATTTATTTTTGTGTATGTTGTAAGTTGGTGACCAAGTTTCATTTTTTAAATATGTTTTATTGATTATGCTATTACAGTTGTCCCATTTCCCCCTTTATTTCCCTCCATCCTGCACACCCACTCCCACCCACATGCACCCACCTTAGTTCATGTCCATGTTTCATAAGTTCTTTAGCTTCTACTTTTCCCACACTATTCTTGCCCACCCCTATTTTCTACCCACCGTCAATGCTACTTATTCTCTGTACCTTTTTGCCCTCTCTCCTCCTCCCAATCCCGTTGACAGCCCTCCATGTGATCTCCATTTCTGTGATTCTGTTCCTGTTCCAGTTGTTTGCTCAGTTTGCTTTTGTTTTAGGTGTGGTTGTTAATATCTGTGAGTTTGTTGTCTTTTTACTGTCATATTTTTATCTTCTTTTTCTTAGATAAGTCCCTTTAACATTTCATATAATAAGGGCTTGGTGATGATGAACTCCTTTAACTCGACCTTATCTGAGAAGCACTTTATCTTCACTTCCATTCTAAATGACAGCTTCGCTGGATAGAGCAATCTTGGATGTAGGTCCTTGCCTTTCATGACATGGAATACTTCTTTTCAGCCCCTTCTTGCCTGTAAGGTCTCTTTTGAGAAATCAGCTGACAGTCTGATGGCAACTCCTTTGTAGGTGACTATCTCCCCTTATCCCTTGCTGCTTCTAGAATTCTCTCCTTCATTTTAATCTTGGCTAATGTATTTATGATGTGCCTGGGTGTGTTCCTCCTTGGGTCCAACTTCTTTGGGACTCTCTGAGCTTCCTGGGCTTCCTGGAAGTCTATTTCCTTTGCCAGATTGGGGAAGTTCTCCTTTATTATTTGTTCAAATAACTTTTCCACTTGTTGCTCTTCCTCTTCCCTTTCTGGTACCCCTATAATTCAGATGTTGGGACGTTTAAAGATATCCTGGAGGTTCCTAAGCCTCTCCTCATTTTTTTTTGAATTCCCGTTTCTTCATTCTTTTCTGTTTGGTTGTTTCTTTCTTCCTTCTGGTCCACTCCATTGATTTGAGTCCCAGTTTTCCTCCCATCACTGTTGGTTCCCTGTGCATTTTCCTTCATTTCACTTAGTGTAGGCTTCATTTTTTCATCTAATTTGCGACCAAAATCAACCAATTCTGTGAGCATCCTGATCACCAGTGCTTTGAACTGTGCATCTGATAGGTTGGCTATCTCTTGGTTACTTAGATGAATTGGCTCTGGGGCTTTGATCTGTTCTCTCATTTGAGCCATTTTTTTTTTTAATTTTTTGTTTTGGTCTGGTTGCACCTGTTATGTAGTGAGGGGCGGAGCCTTAGGTGTTCACCAGGGTGAGGCAGCCCAGTTGCTGGGTTGTGATGCTGTATGTGGGGGCAGGGTGAGAGAGGGAACAATGGTTCTTGCTCTGCTCTCTCTCAGATTTCAGTCCCTTCCGCTGCTTCCCACAAGCAAATTGGGCCCTTCCAGTGCTGATTTCCACATGGGTGGGCTTGTGTACATTCTAGGACCCTGTGAGTCTCTCCAGTGAATTCCCCTGTGAGGCTGGGAGTCTCTCCCAGCACCTCACCCTCCACAAGTGTTTTCAATCAGTGTTTTTAGGTTTTATGTTCCAGAGCTGTGGCCCTGGGTTGTGAGGTCTGTCTCACTCCCCGTTTTCGCCTGGATTATCTGTGCATGAATGTGGGACTGCCTGGTCAGGCAGCCGCCTTGCGCAGCCTCACTGGGTCTGCCTGTTGCCACCCTGCACCCAGGATCCGCTAGCCTCTGCTTGCAAGCCCGGGGCTCCTGTGTGCCTGGGCCCACCAACCTCAGCTTCTTTCTGCCACGACTCCACCCCTCTTATTCAGTCTGGATGAATGGTTGTGATACTTCCATACAGTTCCATTTGCTGTCAGTTTTGGTTGTTTTCTTGTTTCTAAATCTTTGTTGTCCTTAATTTTGGTTGTGCAAGGAGGCACAGTGTGTCCACCTATGCCTCCATGTTGGCCGGAATTCAAGTTTCATTTTTTTGCATGTAGCTGTCCAGATATCCCAACACCATTTGTTGAAGAGGCTATTTTTACTCCATTTCATGCCTCTTCCTGCTTTGTTAAATATTAATTGACCATCGAGACTTGGGTTTATTTCTTGGCTCTCTGTTCGGTTCCATTGGTTCATGTGTCTGTTCTTATGCCAGTACCAGACTGTTCTGATTACAGTGGCATTGTAATATAGTTTGATATCAGGTATTGTGATCCCTCCTACTTTGCTCTTTTTCCTCAAAATTGCTGCAGCTATTCAGGGTCATTTATAGTTCCATATAAATTTTTGAAATGTTTGTTCTATATCTGTGAAATATGTCATTGGTACTTTAATAGGGATTGCATTGAATCTATAAATTGCTTTGTGTAGTATGGACATTCTGATGATGTTAATTCTTCCAATCCATGAGCATGGTACATACTTGCATTTGTTTGTGTCTTCTTTAATTTCTTTCTTCAGTGTTTTTTTTTTT
>PVKU01014452.1:0-23036 GCA_004027475.1 Anoura caudifer | reverse complement strand
ACTAAAAGGGAGGAATGTGGTTGGGAGGGGGTGTGCAGGGTGGAGGGGAATGATGGGGGAGAAATGAGACAACTGTAGTAGCACAATCAATAAAGTATAATTTAAAAAAAAAAAAGAAAGAAAGAAAAGAGGAGACCTATATTTGACCCTTCTTATTGCTTGATGAGAGCTTCCAGGCTATAGCACAGGAAGGAGCACAGGCAAAGCCAGAAGGTTCCTTGAGTTGGGGAAATGGAATAGGGAGTCTAGGAAGGGCAAGGCAGCTAGAATTCACAGGGGGAAATAGCAGAAAGGGAAAGAGCTGCACACAGAAACCTCCTGAGATCTGTGGAGGGTCTCCGTTGAGTCTTAAGCAGAAGTGCAAGTGAGGAGACCACCTGAATCAGAGGGGAAAAAAATTTCTGAAATGAAGAAACGGAGCAATCTGTTGTGCACACAAAGGGACAGGGACAGTTTGTGTACCCATCACCTCAGGTGAAAAATCTCATAATTCATGGTGAGCTGGGTATTCAGAGTTAGTCACAAGGATATTGCCTTAGTAGTGGTGACTATTCTAATCCTGCTTAATGAAGCTTAAACAGCAATGGTATTAGAACAATTGGCTATCTTATGGAAAAGGAAAACTGACTCTATCCATACCTCTTTAACTATATAAAACTTAATTCAAACTGGACATGAGCCTAAGTGCAAAACCTAAAACTATAAAATTTTTAGAAGAAAACATAGGAGAAAACCCATATGAATTTTGCTTAGGCAAATATTTCCTAGATAAAACACCAAAGTCATGATTTATAAAAGAAGAAATTGATACAGTGGATTTCATCAAAATCTGAAACTTCTGCTATTTGAAAGAATGAAAAGACAAGTCTCAAAGTAGGAGAACATATTTGCAAATAATATATATGATAAAGTACTTGTATCCAGAATATATAAAGAACACTCACAAATGCAATAGTAGGAAAACAAATAGCCCATTTTAAAAATAATTAAAAGATTTGAATGACTCACTAAAACAAAGACAACCCAATTAAAAAATGAGGCCTTTCAGCCATAGCTACCATCTTCCATCAACTTGTCAAAATAAACATGGCTTTACTTATAGCAGTTAAATACCAAAAACAACCCAAAAATCCATCAACAGATAAATGGATAAAAAAATTATGGCATATTCATACAACTGAATAGGTATCAGCAATAAAAAGGAAAAACTTTTAATACACAAAAGAGCATGAATGGATTGCAAATAATGATGGTGAATTAAATAAACCAGATAACAATAAAAAGTACACACTGTAAAATTCCATTTATATAGACTTGTAGAAAATGCAAACTAAACTACAGCGACAGAAAGCTGATCAGCAGTAGTCTGGGAATGAAGGAGGTGGGAGAGGCAAAGGGTGAGGATTACAGAAAGGCACAAGGAAACTCTTGGGCACGACAGACACCCTTATAATCTTGATTGTGGGAATGGTTTCATGTAAAATATATCCAATCTATTGTATATCAGTTATACCTCATTAAAACTATATATTTAAACAGAACAAGCTATTGATACACAATAACAACATGTGTGATTCTCAAATGCATTATGCTAAGGGAAAGTAGGCAGGCTCAAAAGACTGCATACTGTATGATTCCATTTATAAAATGTTCTGGAACAGGTGAGGGTATAGGCAAAGAAAACAGACTTGGCAGTGACAGAAGCTGGAGATGCAATAAGAGGGGATTTTTACAGCAATGGAATAGTTCTATACTTTTTTCTGTGATCACAGTATGTGTATATATTAGTTAAATTCACAGAATTACACATACTAAAATGATTAATATTACTATAGTGTTTAAAAGCTTTATTTTAGGGTCAAATGAAAAGGAGAAGCAAAAATAACAACCATCACCATTGCCACCAATGTAGAGGCTAAAATGGAAGGCCTTTATATACAGGAATTTCAAAAGCATAAAGAAATAGACTAGGAAAGAGTCAATCATTGATGAGATGATGACTTAGAATTTTTCAAAATTGAAGAAAGACATAATTGCAGCTTTATTTACAATAGTTAATAAATGCAAGCCACCCAAATGCCCATTAATAAACAAGTAAATAAAAAAGTTGTGGTATGTATATGCAATGGAACATTATTTAGCCACAAGAAATGAAATATCACCATTTGTGACAGTATGGATGAGAGGGTATTATGCTAAGTGAAATAAGTCAGTCAGAGAAAGAGACAAATAACATATGATTCCACATATATGTGCAATACAAAGAACAAAATAAGTGAAATAACAAAATTGAAACAGACTCATAGATACAGAGAACAGACTGATGGTTGCCAGAGGGGAGGGAGTTAGGGGACTGGGAGAAAAAGATGAAGGAGTTAAGTGCAAAGTGGTAGTTACAAAATAGTCCCAGAGATGTAAAGTACAGCATAGGGAATATAGTCAACAAAGCATATTTGTGTTAGAAAATAAAATGAAATTAAATTTAAAAAATTTTTAAAGCAACACTTTCTAACATATTTTATGAGACCAGCATAACCTTGATACAAAAACCTGGCAAGGATAACAAAAAGAAAAAGATAATTACATATCAATATCTCTGATGAATACAGATGCAAAAATCCTAAACAAAATACTAGCAAATTGAATATGATAATACATTTAAAAAATAAGACATCATGATCAAGCGGGGTTCATTCCAAGGGCACAAGGATGGTTCAACATATGCAAATCAATCAATGTGATACACCTTTAAAGTAAAGGATGAAAATTATATAATCTTATCAATACATACAGAAAAAGCATTTGATAAAATGCCACATCAATTTATGATTAGAACACTCAATAAAACAGGTACACAAGAAAAGTATCTCAACATAATAAAGACTATATATGATAAACACTCAGTTAATATCACACTCAATGCTGAAAAACAGAAAACTTTTCCTCCAAAATCAGGAACAAGGCAAATATGTCTACTCTAACCACTCTTAGCACTGAACACAGCACTGAAAGTCCTAGCCAGAGAAATAAGACAAGAGAAAGAAATAAAAGACATCCAAACTGGGAATGAAGAAGTAAAAGTGCCACTTTTTTCAGATGACATGATTCTTTATTAAAAGAACCCTAAAGGGAGAGAGAAGATGGCGGCACAGTAAGAGGATGCACATCCCTCTTTCCCCTTCACACAGGTGAAAAACCGGACCAATTTTCAATGGAGCACAGCAAACAGACACCAGAAACACAGCATCTTTGAAAACAGGTGATCGAAAATCGCAGTGGACATTAAAAACCAGATGGTAAGGAGAGTACTCCAGCAGCGCGGAGATCAGGGCAGGGGTTGAGATCCTGGGCCAATGCTGACCATAAGACTCTAGGGAGGAAGCTGGGTCAACCGCTTCCTGATCAGCCAAACAAGGTCTCGGCAGCACCCAGATAAACCTGGTTGCTTGAAATCTCACAGAGAGGAGTTAAGATCTCATAGCCCTGGGAGGACTGAGCAGTGGAGCTCGCACTTTTGTCTACACCCACGCGCCATTGTAAACAGCTGCGCGGGGATCCCTTTGCACCAGGGTGCCACTGAGAGACCCGTGGTGCAGTCGATGGGTGCCTCTACGGTCTCTTGGCCCCCGCGCATGCGCTCGCACCAGTAGGGAGCAGCGGCGCCATTGCGCTATCAGAGACCTGAGTGGGCTGCTGGGAGATCTTAGACACGGGTGTGCAACCTGCGTGGGGGTCGATCTGTGCTCACAGGACAGTTGGCACCTGTGCAAGGAAGGCTGAAAGATCATCAGTGCTTGCGCATGTGCAACCACAGTAGGCACCTGCCCCCGCAGGAGACACACCTGAGACCCTGTGCGGAGAAACCTGGGCTAGCTCTGAGGACAGTAGGCCAAAGAAAATTGAGTGCTAAACAAGGAGAAAAACAATACAGTCACCCCTTGGCCACTGCAGTCATCAAGGCCAGAAAAACCAGTTTGGCAAGATTGATAACAGCAAGAATTGGCAGTTTTGGTGTTTTTCAGTTTTTTTATTTTTTTGTGGGTTTTTTTTCTCTTTCTCTTTTTTATTATTAATTTTTCATTATTTTCATCTTTTTTACCCCTTGACTCCTTTTTGCTTCTCATTACTTCTTTCTTGTTTTACTCCTTCTTCCTTTCTTTCCAAGCTTATCTCTTCTTCCTTTCTCTTTTTTATTCTTTTCTTTTTCATTCTGCTTTTCTTTATTCTCTTTTCATTTTTTTATTTCCTTTTCCTTCTTTTCTTTTTTTCATTTCCTTCTCTTTTCTCTTTTTAAACACATACGAGACAAAAACAAAACAAAACAAAACAAAAAAACCCTGGATCTGTGGAAAGACCAGAGTTGGTCCCAAAGAGGGGGCATTTCAACAGCTGAGACACTGGAAGCTGTGAACACCAGGATACCCAAAGGAGACAGCACCACTGAATCTCATAGGTATTCTACCACAGAAATTCACACCATAAACCCACGGAACCAGAACAAATCAATTTAAGAAGCTGAGGCTAACAAGAAGAGTCTCACAAACAATGGGAAGACAAAGAAACAATCCCCAAATGAAAGGAAAGGAGGAAGCCCCAGAAAGAATGCTAAATGAAATGGAGGCAACTCAACTATCAGATATTGAGTTCAAAGCAATGGTTGTCAGGAAGCTCCAAGAGCTCTCAATGAGCTACCAAAAACAACAGGGAAGCTATGAGGAACTCACTGCAAACTATATCAACATGAAAAAGGAAATAGAAACTATCAACAAGGGCCAAGAGGAAATGAAGCATACAATTTCTGAACTGAAGAACACAAACAGTAAAGTTACAAGTATAAAATCAATGTACAAAACCCACTTCATACCTATGAAAAAATTTAAAATGAAAAAAAAAACTTCTTTATAATTGCAACAAAAAGAATGAAATACTTAAAAATAAACTTAACAAAGGATGTGAAAGACCTATATACTGAAAAATTACAAAGCATTATTAAAAGAGATTGAAAAAGATATGATAAGATGGAAAGATATTCCATGTTCATGGATTGGAAGAACCAACATAGTTAAAATGTTCATACTACCCAAAGCAATATACAGATTTAATACAATCCCCTCAAAACCTCGATGACATTTAAAAAACAAAAATCATCATATTTGTATGAAACCACAAAAGACCTCAAACAGCCAAAGCAATCCTGAGAAAAGTGACAAAGCCTGACACTACCTGACTTCAAATTATACTATAGAACAAGGATAATCAAAACAGCATGGTATTGGCAGAAAAACAGACACACAGACCAATGAAACAGAATTGACAGCCCAGAAATAAACCCACGTGTATATGAGAAAATAATTTCTGACAAAGGAGCCAAAAACATACAATGAAGAAACCTTCTTCAATCAATGGTTCTGGGAAACTTGGAAAGCCACATGCAAAAGAGTGAAGCTAGATTAGTTTGTCACCATGTACAAAAATTAATTCAAAATCAACCAAAGATGTAAACATAAGACCTGAAACAATACTTTACATACACAAAAACATAGGTACTAAACTTGTGGACCTTGGTTTTAAAGAAGATTTTATCAATTTTGCCCCAAAGGCAAAGGAAGAAAAGGCAAAATTTAAAAAATGGGACTATATCAAATTAAAAAGCTTTTGCACAGCAGAAGAAACCAACAATATAAAATGACAAACACCTGAATAGGAGAAGATATTTGCAAACAAAAGTTTCAACAAGGGTTAATATCCAAAATATATAAAGAACTCATACAACTCAACGCCAGACAGACAATCCAATTTTAAAAAATGGGCAGAGGACCTTAAGAGACATTTCTCCCAAGAAGACATACAAATGACCAATGGATATATGAAAAGACACTCATCTTCACTAGCTATTAGGGAAAGGCAAATCAAAACTACAATGAGATACCACCTCACACCTGTTAGAATGACTTTTATCAACAGAACAAGTAATAACAAGTGTTGGAGAAGTTGTGGAGAAAAAGACACCCTCATTTACTGCTAGTGGGAATGTAAACTGCTACAGCCACTATGGGAAACAGTTTGGTGGTTTGCCAAAAAAATAAGAATAGAGTTGCTATATGACCCAGTAACCCCTCTTCTGGGTATCTACCTGAAAATTTTCAAAAAAATTATTCACAAAGATATATGTACCCCTATGTTCATTGCAACATTATTCATGGTGGCTAAGACATAGAAACAACAACAGTGTCCCTTGGTAGATGACTGGATGAAGAAGATGTGGTCCACACATACAATGGACCACTACTCAGCCATAAGAAAAGATGGAACACTGCCATTTGAGACAGTTTGGATGGGCCTTGAGAATATCATGCTAAGTGAAAGAAGTCAGACAGAAAAAGTTGACAACCATATGATTTCACTCATATGTGGGACATAAAACTAAAAGCAACAAATGAGCAAATGAGAAAAACAAACAAAAACTCATAGACACAGACAACAGCATGGCATTTACCAGAGTGAAGGGGGTGAAGGTGGCAAAGAGTTAAAGGGGTCAAATACATAATGACAAAAGAGATGACTTTGGATGGTGGGCACACAATGCAATATACACATCAAGTATCATAAAATATACACTAAGCCTATATAATTTTATTAACCAATGTCACCCCAATAAATTCAATTAAAAATATATTTTTAAAGATTATACTGAGTTCAGAGCTTGGTAAATAAAAGCAAACTCATATCAGACCAAGTAATAATTCAGTAACATCATAGCTCAGACAAAAGAAAACTTGAGAAGCTAACTTAGAGAAAAATAATAATTTAAGTATAAAGTAGAAGTGAATGAATTAAACTGACAGCAGACATCTCACAAATGAGTAAATGCCAGAATTCAATGGCATAACATAAAAGCGATGACAGAAATGATCATTCACCTAAAACTCCATACCCATATACAGTCATTCAAGAGTGAAAGTGAAATAAAGCCATTTTCAGACTTATAAGTCAAACAAACTATTATTCATAGATTCTATAATAACTCCTGAAATATGTACTTCCCAGGAAGAAAACTAAACATAGAATGAAAAAAGTAGGGTTCCAAAAAGAATGATTGTGGTGTTGCTACACAAAACCATGTGATGAAATTTTATGAAACTATACACACACATACTCAAATATGAGTGCATTTAAACACTGATGAATACGAGTAAGATCCATAGTTTAAGAAAAAGGTATCACACCAAGTCCCTGGCTGTGTAATGCACTATATTAATGTAAGATGTTACCATTGGGAAAACCATAATGAAGAGTACAAGTGTGCTAATTTTTGCAAATTTTTATATTTCTTAAATAATTTTCAAACAAAACATTTAAAATACAAATAGTAAGTAAAGATGTTGGGAAATATAATAGGAAATTCTAGTAAGTATTGACTAAATATAATTATGATAATAGTAACCTCACAATAACTTACATGAGAGAAACTGAAAACTGAATGACAAACAGATCGAAGAAGAGAGCTTAATGTTGAAGGGCTAAGATGCCTCTGCTGTGAGGAAGAAAGCTACATATAATGTTAAATCTAGACATTATATAGCATTAACCGTAACTACCAAAATTTAAAGAAAGGTATTAAAATAAAAAATACAAAAATGTGCAATATAGTGGAAGAAAAATGAACAGAAAAAATTTTAAAAAAATGGATTATAGGAAAAGAAAAATTAGGAAAGATGGTAAATAGAAAAAAAAAGATGGTAAATTTCTGTCTAAATACATACCACCATGTATTAAACATAACAAACTCCCCTATTACATTCCATGTAAAGGCTGTTTATAAGACAACCAACTAAAAACATAGGAAGGTTAAGAATATGGGATGAAAAAAAGATATACTAGGTAAAACTAACTTGCAAACAGCAAGTTAATGTAACAATTTAAAACAGTGAGGATACAATTTAAGGTAAAATTATTAATAATAAAATTACAGCTAAAAATATAACTACATTGAATGTTATGCATTTTGTCACTGCCTATGAATATATAAAACAGAATTCTCCACATTCAGAAGGAAAGCCATGGCATATTGAAAAACTTCAGTTTGCTTCTCACGGAAAATAAATCACAAAGTAGACAGGAAAAAAACTCAGTAAGTATAAAGACAGGAAACAGCACAACAAAAATGTATCCTAAAAACAAAGAAACCAACACACCATGTCACAGTAATTGAAGACTACATTTCAAGGACACATTTTTTTTCACAAAAATTGACTTCCTTCTGGTTCCAACATTTAAGAATCTAAATAATAGAGACAAGTCCCTCTCAGTTAGTAATAAAATTAAAAAATATTTTTACAGCAGCAAAAATAAATGACATAACTGGAAAGTAAAAAACACAGTTTAGTCATGATTTTAAAAAGAAATTGTACTGGAAATTTTGAATTTTTTGAATGAAATGTCAACTATATCTTAAAAACTGGAGAGTACAGGTAAAATGATATACAAAGCAGAAAGTTTCAACTTTTGAAGCATATATTAGAAAGTAAGAATAAATGAAAATTAATAATCAAAGCATTAGATTCAAGGGAGCTAGAATTAAAACAGAGCAAAGGTAACTGGAGCAGAAAGGAGGAAAAGAGCGTAACTTAAGGGTGATAAACACAACAAAAATATAGAGATCTTAACAAAACCAAAATCGCTCATGAATAAAGGAAAAAAACTATATAAACAAAGTTAGAATTAAAAGAGAAAATGTATCTATAAAAAGCACAAAAATTCAAAACTGTATATAATTCTAGCTATGGCACACAGATGCAGCCACATGCAGTGCAATGATGTGGCTCACACCCACTTCCAGGGCACAGCACGAGCTCTGCAGGCAGGAAGGCAACCCTGGCAGGGCTGCCACTGAAGAGATGCAACAGTAATTTTACAAGAGAAATAAGAAAAACCTTAACATTCATGCATTTCTAATGGTGTGCAAATGGGAGTCACCTTTTTCTGTGTCTTTGGGTTTGAATTTTTTTTTTTTTAAATATCCCTGGCTAGTGTAGTTCAGTGGATTGAACATGGGCCTGCGAACCAAGGGGTCACTTGTTCAATTCCCAGTCAGGGCACATGCTTGGGTTGCAGGCCAGGTCCCCAGTAGGGGCGCATGAGAGGCAACCACACATTAATGTTTCTCTCCCTGTTTTTCTCCCTCCCTTCATTTCTCTCTAAAAATAAATACAATCTTTAAAAAAGAAAAAAAATAAAATATAGAATGAATTATTAATTTACCTTCTGAAAACTTTATCCATAAGATCTTTTTAAAAGTATTTCTTACATGAGGCAGTAATGCAAACTGCAGTATTTCATGTGTGACAAGGCCCAGAAATCTGCATGTTAACACTTTGTTTCTCCTGTAAGGTGACATGCATGGATCACTGAGAACCACTAGGGTTATTTCCTCTCTCAATTTCCAAAGCAATAACTTTGGATAGTTACTTAAATTTATACTCCCAAATCTTTATGTCTAAAATGAGACTATTCAAAATTATTACACACAACTAAATGACATACTGATGGAATACTCAGAATTCTTATAAAGTATATTGTTGTTGCTCATGATAATGCCTTACAAGGGACTAGATTCAAATGGTACTAAAGTTTAACTTCAGAACACAAATTTACTTGCTACTCAGGGATTCCTCCTCCTTGGTGAACCACTTTTTCAGTTGATTCCGTGAAATAGCTATTATGGTTGCTATGATGAGAACAGGTAAAGAGATGTAGAAACCTAGAAGCCACCGGTTCTTTTCAGATTTCCAAAAAGCTCTTTGCATGATTAAACCTAAAAACAAAAAACCATTACAGATCAGAGTAAAAAAATTAAGCTGCATACTTTTACTTTGAAACTACAACAAACTAATGACAGTGTCCTTAATTTTTGTTGTCATTCAAGTGACACAAAAACATAATAGAATCATAATACTTTGGACTATGTCCTACTACCTCTTATTCTAAAAGGCTGAAAACCAAGTTCCAGAAAGTTGCAACATATTCTGTTACACAACAGCTACAGCAAAAACTCACTTTATAACACTGTAAGAGGGTGTGAGAGTGTAATTTAGTAACACTCATAAATTTCAATGATATATGAGTATAATGTGGTATGGTATAATTGCAAAGTTATCCAATGAATTTGCATTGTTACAGGTCGCATCATTACAGAATCTCACTGTATTTGTGCATATCCTATTTTTCTTTAGTAGACTGTTGACTTTTTGACCTTAAGGATCTGTTTTTCTATATCGAGCCATTATAGCACTACTAAAATGGCACTGGCATAAAACTCAGGAGACTTAATTCCTAATCCTTATTCTGTGACTAGTTAGCATGGGGTATGGTGCCTTAAACATATTCTTAAACTCCACAAGAAGAGGGACCTTGTTTAGCTTACTGTGTATATCTTGTGCCACATGACCAGCACCTAGCATATATTAGGAGTTCAGTATATATTTGCCAAATCAGTGAATGAGTTCAGTATATATTTGCCAAATCGGTGAACAGATACAATGCTGTGGTCTCATCCCTCCAGGATCTCTTTAATGGCAACTGCTGGGTTTTTCTCATTTAAGTTGTAAACTTCTTCAGAATAAAACTTATCTTCAATTTCCTTTATTTCCTCTATTAACAAATACATACTCACACAGAGTAATTGTGTATAGCTGAGATCACAGGATCAATTATGAAGGAGGGAATGTTGAAAGATAGTCTTAAAAGAGGAAAATCAATGATATCAGTAAGTGCAAATTTTAAAAGATACTCTCGGCTTCAATCATGGTATTTGAAAGTTAAGGAAAAAAGAACAAGATCAAGAAGGTATATTTGGTTTCCATTTCTTGAAAGAAGCCTATTTACCTTCCAATTACAAATACTGGTTCCCTCCTAAGTGGAGAAAATGTAACTTTGTTTTTGTCAAGATGAGCTGTCTGAGAACTTCACTGACTGGACACATGACAACAGGGACACTTGCCTGCTGTGAGGCTGTCAGCCTCTCTGGACTGCTGGCTGCAGGTGGCACCGCTCCAGCCCTTATCACACAGACAGTGCTGCTCGGAAGTGCACACCTAGGATCATTTTAAAACATTTAAATGATCATTTAAAAATAACTTTCCTATAGACAGTAAAATTACCAGCTGGATTATCAATCTTTTTTGTTTTTTTTAATCTGGTGTAATTTTCTTTATTTGATTTATTTAGAGAGATCAGCCTATAAATCAAATGCTTGATTTCTTAGCCTAAAGTGTGTACACACAGACAGACAGACAAACACATACACACAAGACAGCTAAATATGAAGCAAGGTTCACAAGATTTGCATCAAGAAAATTTAATATATCTTCAAATGTTCTCCTGAAATTTCAGTGTGCAATTTCAAAAACACATACCTAACTCGAATGAAAACGAGACACGTCCAGTGTGTGCGGAGGTCAGCTTCCGCCAGTTCCCAGAACTGACTGTGCACATCTTTTCCAGTCTCCAGGTTCAGTGTCACCACACAGTAACTTGAAGTATTTGAACTTACAAATGAGAATTTACCCTCCCCCAGGAGTAGTTGTTAAACATTTATGAGTATAACACTGCCCTTGATCATTATCATGTTTTATTCTGTTTGCTTTTGTTTGTATGATTTTTAAGTAAAGAGTTTTTATATTACGACAGGGCATCAGATACTTAGATAAAGCATATCATCAGGAACTGATGGTTTCTATTATTAATAAATCAATCATTAAATAATAGCAAATACCTTTGTGATGCTTACTATGTGAGTCTCCATTCTGAGCACTTTATACAGGCTTACTCATTAAATCCTCACAGCAGCCCTTTGAGGTCCAGACAATTATTATTCCTACTTTACAGATGAAGAAACTGAGGTGCAGATATTTAACCTGCCAAAAGGCACATGGATGGTAAGTGAAAGAGCCAGGATTTAAACCCAAGCAACTGGGTTTCAGAAGGTCTGCTCCTTGACCACCATGCTATGCCACTTTTCAAAATAATATAAAACATTGCTCAGTTTCTAAGATCTCAATTTAAGAACAAGAACCTAATTTCTCTGTTCCATGGCTTAAATGGACGGGGGGAAATACTCTGCTCAGGGTATTCAAGCTTCTGTCATACCACCTTCGTAATGTTGTGTATGTACATGTATACTTTTACTCTGAAATATTTCACAGAAGTGACATTGTCCTTCTTAGGAGGCACTTGGCAGTCTGTCCTAATCACAGTCCATCCCTTTCAGTCCATGGAGTGCTGTCCTAAGACTGAGGCAACTAGATCATGGAGAGGATGCCACCTCCTGAGGAATACTGAGCACTTTCCACTACAGAAGAGAAACTGCCACACAGAGATATCAGAAGCCCCAAGAGAGCCAGTAAGACAAAATAAAAACTTGTGGTTCTGCGCCACTTACAGGAAAATAAAAGAACGACCTCTACCTATCAAAGTTCTTTTTATTTTTTTATTTAATCTTTATTGTATTTTTCTCCATTACCATGTACCATTTCCAAAGTTCTTTTTAAAGGAGCTTTCAGATAAATTTAATTTAAAAAATGCTTCCTCACATTAAAAGGGCAGCTTTCATTTCCACAAATGTTAAGGCAGAGAAATAATCCATCATGTACAAGGAATAACCAATATAACAAGGGAATTCAGAACGGAAAACATTTTCAGAAAATAAATATAAAGACATGTAAATATGTGACTTAAACGACAAAATTCAAGATTGCTGTTTCAACAAGATTGCTGTATATCCAAGAAAACTCAAAAAGGCAACTCAACAAACTCAGAAATAAAATCAATGAACAAAAGGAATACTTCACCAAAGAGATTTAAATTGTATATATAAAGAAACCAAACAGGCTCCGGCTGGTGTGGCTCAGTTGTTGGAGCATCATCCCATAAACCAAAAAGCCACAGGTTTGATTCCCAGTCAGGGCGCATGTCTAAGTTACAGGTTCAATCCCTGGTTGGGGTGCATACTAGAGGCAACCCATCAACGTTTCTCACACTGATGTCTCTCTCCCTCTCTCCTTCCCTTCTCCTCTCTCTAACATCAATAAGCATGTTCTCAGTTAAAGATTAAAAAAGAGAAAAGAACAGAAAAATTACAGAACTGAAGAGCTCAATAAAAGAGACAGAATGAACTAGCAAGCTTAGGAAACAGAAAAGATAAGATAGAGAGAAGAATTAGTGACACGAAAAATATAAATCTAGAAATGACTGTTGTGGAAGAAGAGAATCAAAAGTAAAAAAGAAATAGAGCTCTCTATGAGAATTAGCTGACTCCATTAGAAACAGCGATATTAGAATAGTGGGTATATATACTAAGAGTTGAGAAGCAGGGGCAGGGAACAGAGAGCCTACACAAACAAATAATTGACAAAAAACTTCCCAAACCTTTGGAAAATACTGGATTCTCAGATATAAGAAGCTAACAGAATACCTAATCATCTCAATCCAAAAGGGACTTCTCCAAGACACATTATTATTAAAACTATGAAAAAATTAACAACAAAGAAAAGAATTCTCAAGGCATCCAGGGAAAAGGAGACAATAATCAATAAATGATATCTCATTAGATTATCATCAGATTTTTTAGCAGAAACCCTATGAACAAGGAAAGAGAGAGATTAAATATTCAAAGTATTGAAAGAGAGAAATCATCAACCAAGAATAATATATCCAGCAGAGTTGGACTCTTCCAGACATACAAAGACTGAGGGTATTCTTCTGTCTGAAACAAACAGACAAAAAGATACAAAGCTATGAGCAGGATTACTAACAAGACAGGCAGAACCTGAAATTGAAACCCTCACTCAGAATAGGTTATCAAAACCTTAAATAAACATTAAAGTTAAAGAAGGTAAAACCATTTTTTAAAAAAGAAGAAAATAGCCATTGAAACTTGGAAATAAACTCAAAGCTTTAAAAAAGTGATTTGTGACAACAAAAACATAGAAAGGAAGGGAATAAAAAATGGAATTGCACAGGTGAATGGAGATAAGTTGCAATCGTTAAGAAAAAGGACTACTGTATATATTAAAGTTGCTTTTACATAAACCTAATGGTAAACACAAAAACATCTAGAACTGAAAAAAGACAGCCAAAAAAAGGAAATGAAGGTGGAAATACAGAATACAACCAGATGAAAATAACAGACAGAAACACAAGAGAAAAGAAACAATAGAGACACAGAGCCACCAGAAAAAAAAAAAAGATAAAATTACTATAGGAAATCCTCTTATATCAATAATCACCCTAAATACAAATGGAATGAACTCACTTATTAAAAGTTATGAATCAAAAAACAAAATTCTCTATACACTGCATTCAGGAAACACATCTCAGTTGCAAAGACAAAGACAGATGCAAAGTGAAAGGGTGGAAAATGACTCTCCAAGCAGATGGCATCTGCAGGACAAGTGTAGCCAAACTTACATCTGACAAAATAGATATCAAGTTTAAAAAAAGTAGCAAGAGCCAAAGATAGACATTTTATACTGACAGATGGGACACTACATCAAGAAGACATAACACTTCTCAGTATGTGTGCACCCCAATCAGGGAGCACCAAAATACATAAAGCAACTACTAACAGAAATAAAGGGAGAAACTGACAAAAACACAATCAAAGTAGGGGACCTAAACATGCTATTGACAGCAATAGATAGATCATCCAAACAGAAAATCAATAAAGAAGTGTCAGCCTTAAATGACACATTAGACCAAATGGACATAATTGACATTTACAGAGCCTTTCATCCCAGAACCCCAAATTATACTCTTCTCTACAGCACATAAAACATTCTCAAGGATAGATCATATGCTGGGACATGAAACTAGCCTCAACAAATTCAAGGAGACTGAAATAATACCAAGCATATTCTCCAAGAACAATGCTTTAAATTATAAATCAACTGCAAAAAGGGAACAAAAAAGATACATATATGTGGAGATTAAATAACATGCTATAAAAAAATAATGGGGTCAAAGAAGAAATAAAAGGTGAGCACAAAATACATATAGAGACCAATGAGAATGACAATACGACATCAAAACTTTTGGGATGCAGTGAAAGCGGTAATAAGAGGGAAGTTTACAGGCCTAGCTCAAGAAACAAGAAAAATCCCAAGTAAACAAGCTAAGATTATATCTAAAAGAAATAGAAAAAGAAAAAGAGCAGCAAAAGGAAATAATAAAATTAGGGCAAAATTAAATGAAATAGAGAACAAAAAGATGATACAAAAAATTACTGCAACAAAGAGCTGGTTCTTTGTAAAGATTAATAAAATCAACGAACCCCTGGCTAGACTCACTTAGGAAAAAGAAGATTCAAACAAAATCAAAATGAATGAGAAGTTACTACAGACATCACAGAAGTACAAAAGCTCATACTAGAATACTATAAAAGACGATATGCCACCAAACCAATGACCTAGAAGAAATGGATATATTCCTAGGAATACATAACCTTCCTAGACTCAACCACAGAGAACTGGAAAATCTAAATAGGCTGATCAACAGTGAGGAATGTGAAGCAACCTTTTAAAACCTCCCAAAAAGTAAACTACAGGACCAGATGGTTTCATTTCACTAGTGAATTCTACCAAACATTCAAAGAAAATTTGATACCTATCCTTCTCACTCTTCCAAAAAAATGAAGAAGAGGCAATACTTCCTAATATGTTTTATGAGGCCAACATTACCCTGATATCAAGGATAACACACAAAAAGAAAACCACAGACCAATATGTCAGATAAATACAAATGCAAAAATCCTAAACAAGATAAAAATTTAAAATTAACAGATTTAATTTTAATCTGTTCCACAGATAAAATTAATGGTATAATGTTCTACAGATAACATTCTACCTAATGGTGAGATTAGAAGTTTTCCCACTAAGATCAGGAACAAAGCAAGAAAGTCACTTCTCACCATTCCTTTTTGACATCATCCTGGAAGACAAGAAAACAAAAGCTATGCAAATTGTGAAGGAGGAGATAAAACTGCCTTTGGAAGTGACAACAGCAACATGGTGGCATAAGACATCCCTCCTTATTGTTCTCCTTTCAACCCTAAATTTGGCACCATCCTGAACAAAAGTACTTTTGTGATAATTGAGCACCACACATCAAGGGACCCAGGAGAAGTCTTGCCCACCTGTGCATCGTCAGTATAGGCTGTGGAACCAGCAGGAGTCCGTGAACAAGCCTCCTCCCCTCTTGGCTGCATTCAGGGAAAACCCAGAGAGTTCTGATTTGGACAACAGAAAACCATGGACACAAAAGCCTTGCAGAAGTCCAACCTTTTGAAGAATAGGTTCCTGCATTCTTTTGGAGTAAGGTAACTGTTTGGAATATATGGGAGAGGGTAGAGTGACTTTGCCAGGGTGACCTGTCCCCAAGCATGGGGCTGAACTAGCCAGTGGTGACCTCTCCTGTGGGGAAAGGGAAAGGAGTAAGTGAGTCCTCGGTTAATCAGCTGTGCATCACACAGCTGGAGAAACCTGTTTTGCTCCTGCAGCATCCAGTGTATTAAGGCAGGACCTCTGTGACTGAGAAAGTATGATCAGAAAAGAGTCAGATTAGAAATATGAAAGGGCACTAAAGAGACACAATTTCTACTGAATGTTTTCATTACTCCAGCAGGAAGCCTGCTCACGAGCTGCTGAAAAAACTTACATTGTGGATGCCCCTCAACCTGACCAGTGAGCACCCCCAGCGCCCCAAGTGCTAAACCCATAAGTATCCCTACTTTGTGGCCTGCTCCTTGTACAACTGAGCTGATCAGCAAGAGCAAGCTCCAGCAGACAGAGATATCCCTCAGAGAATCAAATCAGGGTACTTAGGCAAGGGAGAAAACACAAACTTGAGTTCTAGCCACCTCTGGAAAACAAGAGAGAGGTTTCCAGCAGCCATCTTCTAAGAACCAGAGAAGACATACTAGTTTAAGTATTCTGCCACTAGAGGGAGCTAGAAGCGTGAACAACCCAAACATAAACAAGACCAATAAAACATATCTCCCATCAGAAGACAACCAGTAAAGATTTAAGGTGACTACTAGTTCAAATGTGAAAACAGCAATGCAAAATTCCAAGAAACATGATGAACTAAGGAAACAAGTCATTATCAAAAGATAATAACAATACTTCAGCAACCAAACTCAAAGATGCAGAATTTAGTAATTTAGCTGATAAAAAATTCAAAATGTCTGTTTTTAAGAACTTGGCAAGCTACAAGAAAACACGGAAATACAATTCAACCAAATTGGTAAATCTCATGGACAAAATTAAATGTTAACAAAGAGACAGAAATCATAAATAAGAACCATAAGGAAATTCTAGAGATGAAAATTTTAATTACTGATTTTTTTAATGTCATAAAGAACAACTACAGCAGAATAAACCAAATAGAAGACAAAATGGTGATCTAGATGATAGGAACAGGGTAGAACAAGAAGAAAGAATAAGAGCAAAGAAAGCATCCATGACCCATGGGAAACCATCAAACACAGAGATATTAGAATAACTGGAGCACCAGAAGGGGAACAGAGAAGAAAGGGCCAGAAAGTCTATTTAAAGAAACCATAGCTAAGAGCATCCCAAGCCTGGGATAAGCCTTAGACATCCAAAGTCACAACATTAATAGATCGCCCCATTTCTCAATACAAAATGACCTCCTCAAAGACATTAAAATGACACTCACAGAAAATAAAGATAAAGAGAAAGTCCAAAAGTAGCAAGAGAAAAAACTATTTTAATCTACAAAGCAATCCCTGTAAAGGCCAGGAAAGAGTGGTATGACATATTCAAATTATTGAATGAAAAAGTCAGTCAAGAATACTTTATCCAACAAACTTATCCTTCAGAAGTGAAGGAGAAACAGAAACTTTTCCAGACAAACTAAAAGAGGGAGATCATCCCCACTAGACCTGCCTTACAAGGAATTCTTCTGCTAAAAGGAGTTCTATCTGAAATGAAAAGACAATAATCAGTAGCATGAAAACATACAAAAATCCGTGACACACTGGTAAAACTAAATACACAGATTTTTAAAACTCTAAATATGTGATGTAATCGTGAATTAACTACTTAGCACTAGTATACAGGTTAAGGGAAAAGATTATTAAAAACTAATTATAGCTACTATAATTTTCTAATGAATACACAAAAAGAGGTAAATTGTGACATAAAAGGGGTAGTAAATGGTTAGAGCTTTTGTGTGAGATTGAAGTTAAGTTGCAATTAGCTTAACATGGACTATTTTATCTATAAGATGTTTTATGTAAACTCATAACCGCAAAACAAAAAACTATAGTAGATTCACAAAAGATAAACAGAGGGGGATCAAAGTATACCACCATAGAAAATCACCAATTCACAAAGGTAGAGAGAAAAAAAGAGGGAAAAGAACAAGGGAACTAAAAAACAGCCAGAAAGCAATTAAAGATATGGCATTAATAAGTTCTTACATATCAACAATAAGTTGTAAATGTTAATGATATTAATGAACCAATCAAAACACAGAAGGGATGGATCAGAAAGCAGAACTCAACTAAGTTCTTCCTACAAGACACTGACTTCAGTTTTAAAAACACACACAGGCTCAAAATAGAGATTATAAAATATTCCATGAAAGTAGAAACCAAAAGAAAGATGGGGTAGCTATCCTGATATAAGATAAAATAGACTTTAAGCCAAAAATAATAATAAGACAAAAAGAAGATTATTATGTAATGATAAAGAGGTCAACTCCTCAAGAATATACAACAAGCATAATATACACATCCAATTCTGGAGCACCTGATGTATTAAGCAAATACTAACAAAACTGAAGAAATTGACAGCAACACAATAAAAGTGGGACACATCAATTCATCACTTTCAACAATGCATGGACAATCCAGACAGAAAATCACAAGAAAATGTTGGATTGGAACCACACTTTAAATCAATTGGACATGGTAGATATATATAGAACATGTCATCAAACATCAGTAGAAAATACATTCTCAAGTTCATATGGAATATTACCAAGGACAGTCATATCATAGGCCACAAAAGTAATGTTAGCAAACTTAAGAAGATTAAAAACATATCAAGTATCTATTTAGCCAAAATGTTATGAAATGACAAATCAACTAAGGGAAAGCTGAAAAATTCACAAACATGTAGATATCGAACAACACACTTTGAACCACCAATGGGTCAAAGAAGAAATTATACAGAAAATAAAAGATATCTAAAACACATGACAAAGAAAACAGCACAGGGTAAAAATACTGGGATGCTGCAGAAGCAACTCTTAGAGGTGATTTACAAGGATAAATGCACTTGTAAAGAAAACAGGTAATTTCAAATAAGCCATCTAACTCTACACCTAATGGAACTAGAAAAAGAAAAATAAGCCCAAAGTTAGGAAAAGAAAGGCAATTACAAAGATCATAGTGAAATAAATAAGGACCAAAAAAAAAAAAAAAAGCAACAACAAAGATCAATGAAACTAAGAGAAAGTTTTTTTGTAAAGATAAACAAATTGATAAATCTTCAGCTAGACTAAGGAAAAAATAGAAAGTAATATCACCACGATGACAATGTAGATTGTTCACAAAGTCCCTCCCTCTGAGAAGAAAAACTAACAACTACTGAGGGACAAGATGCTGCTGAAAGAATCCCAGAACACGAGGGTGAGACTAAACCTCACCCGGGCACCACACGGATGGAGACAGACTGTGTTGCCCCGCCCCCAGGCCCACACACCACCTGAGAAGTCTTCCCTGAGCCTACCATTCTGCCCACAGGAAAAGATTGGTCAGCGCGCACATCCAGACCTTCCAGCATTGCGAGTCGCTTCTTGGGAGTGTCTACTCTGATTCTGCTCACAGAGATCATGCGAGAATTGGTGAGGCTTGCCCACTGGGGCTCTGATTTGAGGGGGGTGGGGTGGGGCTTGCAACAACCAGGATCTTGCCCAAGTTCCTACCTGCAGCGCCCAGGTAGTAGTCCCAACCAGCGGCTTTGTTCATCTGCAAAGCCAAGACAGTGGTGCAGTAGGACCAGGGAACCTGACAAGGTACAGGTCTGCCTGATTTGGGACCTCAAACAAAGAGCCTTGCCACCTCTGGAGCCTGGTGTTCCCTCACCCCAACAGGGGAGCTGAGTAATAGCCCTATCCACTGCTGAGTGTAGTTCTCAGCCTACACAACCAGAAATCCTGGCCAATTTAATTCTATAATATGGTCTCTATATCTACCTCTGGCTACAAATTTAGTAACCCAATAAAGCTCCATATCAAAACCAGATACAGCAGGGCCTAGCTGTTGGGAAAGGTCATCAAAAAGACATGACCTTGGTTTGACCCACAGATGTATGTACCTGGGGAATTTGAGACTCCCACTCTCCATGGAGCTTGCAACAGGTGCTCTGCTTGCTTTCCCTGGGCTAGAAGCCATTCCAGGATACAGTCTTGAGACAGAAATGAGGTGACGAGACTACCTGAACTAAGTATGTGACTAAACCCAGATCAGGCCTCTGTATATGTGACTGAACCCAGTTAGGGCCTCTCCATTAACTTCTAGACATCTCGTGTACTGGTGCAGAAAAGCACTTGTCCTGCAGCTGCCCAGGACGAGCCTGTAAGCCATTGGTTAAACCTGCTGCCTACCAATCCCCAGTGGTCTGCCTTCCTCTTCAGTATGTCCCTGCCTTCCACACATGGAAACCAGTTTCAGGTTATAGTCAGAAAGCTCTGGAGGAGGCTGTAACCCAACACTAGCATACAGTGGAAACCAAATAAATGCTGAATAAATTAATGAGTGATCCTAAAAACTTCAAAATGTGCCAGACAAATGTGATTTGGGGAAATACCAAACACGTGCTTACTTACTCCATGTCCACTGCACTTTGATGAACAATTAAAGAACTCACTCTTAAGCATCCTCGATTCCACACATTCACGATTTATACAAACCTAATGAAAAATAATTCCTAGTCAGAGAAATTCAGCTATCTTAACATTACAATCTGTAATTTTATAACATAAAACCATAACCATTCAATGCAATAAGTACCCATTTAAGTACTGCTTTTTCGGTACCCCACAAATTTTTTTTTAATTTTATTTTAATTGTTGTTCTTGTACAGTTTTCTGTCTTTTGCTCCAATTCCAGCCCACCGCCCAAGCCCTCCCCACCTCCCTCCCATTTCCACCCCCCACCCCCGTTTTTGTCCATGTGTCCTTTATACTTGTTGCTCCAAACTCTTCCCCTTTCCCCCTGAAATTCCCTCCCCTCTCCCCTCTGGTGACTATCAACCCCTTCTCAATTTCAGTGTCTTTGGTTATATTGTGCTTGTTTGCTTGTTCTGTTGATTAGGTTGCTGTTAAAGGTGAGATCATATGGTATTTGTCCTTCACTGCCTGGCTTAGTTCACTTAGCATAATGCTCTCCAGTTCCATCCATGCTGCAGCAAAGGGCAGGAGCTCCTTCTTTCTTTCTGCTGCATAGAATTCCATTGTGTAAATGTACCAAAGTTTCTTGATCCATTCATTTACTGATGGGCACCTAGGTTGCTTCCAACACTTGGCTATTGTAAATTGTGCTGCTATGAAAATTGGAGTGCATAGGTTCTTTTGGATTGGTGTTTCAGGGTTCTTAGGCTATAATCCTAGCAGTGGAATTGCTGGGTCAAAAGGTAGGTCCATTTTTAGTTTTCTTAGAAAATTCCATACTGCTTTCCATACTGGTTGTACCAGTCTGCAATCCCACCAACAGTGCACTAGGGTCCCCTTTTCTCCACAACCTCTCCAACACTTGTTGTTTGTTGCTTTATTTATGATGGCCATTCTGACAGGTGTGAAGTGGTATCTCATCGTAGTTTTAATTTGCATCTCTCTGATAGCAAGCAATATTGAGCATCTTTTCATGTGTTTCTGGATCTTCTGTATGTCCTCCTTGGAGAAGTGTCTGTTCAAGTCCTTTGCCCATTTTTTTATTGGGTTGCTTGTCTTCTTGGAGTGGAGTCATGTAAGTTCTTTATATATTTTAGAGGTTAAACCCTTGTCTGAGGTATCATTGGCGAATATATTTTCCCATACAGTTGGTTCTCTTTTTATTTTAATACTGTTTTCTTTAGCCATGCAGAAGCTTTTTATTTTGATGAGATCCCATTTGTTTATTCTTTCCTTTATGTCCCTTGCTTTAGGGGACATATCAGTAAAAATGTTGCTGCGTGAAATGACTGAAATTTTCCTGCCTATGTTCTCCTCTAGGACTTTAATGGTGTCACGGTTTATATTTAAATCTTTTATCCACCTTGAGTTTATTTTTGTGTATGGTATAAGCTGGTGCTCGAGTTTCATTTTTTTGCATGTAGCTGTCCAGTTCTCCCAATACCACTTGTTGAAGAGACTACTTTTACTCCATTTGATGTTGCTGCCTCCTTTGTCAAATATTAATTGACCATAGAGAATTGGGTTTATTTCGGAGCTCTCTGTTCTATTCCACTGGTCCATGTTCCTGTTTTTGTGCCAGTACCAGGCTGTTTTGATTACAGTGGCCTTGTAATACCGTCTGGTGTCAGGTATTGTGATCCCTCCTACTTTGCTCTTCTTTCTCAAAATTGCAGCAGCTATTCAAGGTCATTTATGACTCCATATAAATTTTTGAAGTGTTTGTTCTATATCTGTGAAATATGTCATTGGTAATTTGATAGGTATTGCATTGAATCTGTAAATTGCTTTGGGTAGTATGGACATTTTAATGATGTTAATTCTTCCAATCCACGAACACGGTATACACTTCCATTTGTTTGTCTTCCTTAATTTCTTTCTTCAGTGTTGTGTAGTTTTCTGAGTATAGATCCTTTACTTCCCTGGTTAGGTTTATTCCTAGGTATTTTATTTTTCTTTTTGCTATACCAAATGGGATTTTTTCCTTGACTTCTGCTTCTGCTCTTTCATTGTTGGTATACAATAATGCCTTTGATTTCTGAATATTGACTTTGTATCTT
>PVKU01014451.1:0-23041 GCA_004027475.1 Anoura caudifer | reverse complement strand
GAGTGACGTTAAAGAAACATTTCTGACAGGGCAAGGTTCAAAGTCTGAGGACTGACCGAGAATTGGAAAAATCAGGACTGTGGCGTTTGTTTGAGGATTCAGGTTTTTCGCAGAACAAGGGGGCGATGACTAAGCTGGTGCTCCCAGCAGCACAAACAGCTTGGTTATTTCAAACATCTTAAATTATTATGTTCTAACGACTGGATTGCAGAGCTCGGTTGCATTGTTATTATGACAAACTGCCACTAGATGGCAGCAAAGGCCTTTGAATAGGTTCTTGATCGTGTTTTTGCTCCCTAGTTTTAGAAAGAATTTCTCTTTATAACTTTATTTAGCTACAATTAATGGATCACAGAAACTTATAAGTGTAATAGCAATTTTCTATTATCACCTATATGATAGTTTCAAAAAATTATGTGTATAGCTTTAGTAATTCTTCTATTTCTTATTTTTTCCTACATATATATACACATCATTATTATATTTTTCCCATTATCATTTACTCCCTTTATATTCTCCTCCCCTCTACTTACAGTATATTTATTAGAGTGTACTTTTATGTCTTTTTAACATATGAGTACCAAATCGGGGCTTGTATTTTAAAAACCACAATGCTAAAGGTGAAGGGATTAAATATAGATAGGTAGTCACAAAACAGTCACAGGGATGTCAAATACAGCACAAATGTCAAATTTATTAAAAAATAAATTTATTATTTAGCCCTGGCTACTGTGGCGCACCGGATTGAGTGCCGGCCTGGGAACCGAAGGGTCGCCACTTCGATTCCTAGTGAAGGCACATGCCTGAGTTGTAGGCCAGTTTCCCAGTAGGGGGCGCAAGAGAGGCAACCACACATTGATGTGTCTCTCCCTCTCTTCCTCCCTTCCCCTCTCTCTAAAAATAAATAAAATCTTTTTTAAAATTATGTTTTAATTTTTCAGTTACATTTAACACCCAGTATTGTATTAGTTTCAAGTATGCATATTTTTAATTGTAACAAATACCAGAATCAACTGCCAAGCTGTTATATAACCTTTCCTGATGTCAGAATTTTTTAACAACTCAGAAAGAGAAAATAGAAAGACACGTAAGATAAAAATGAGAAAAAAAAT
This sequence comes from Anoura caudifer, assembly GCA_004027475.1. Taxonomy (NCBI): domain Eukaryota; kingdom Metazoa; phylum Chordata; class Mammalia; order Chiroptera; family Phyllostomidae; genus Anoura; species Anoura caudifer. Next base: position 21,929 of record PVKU01014451.1, on the reverse strand, counting down.
TACTTCGGTCATTGCCTAGTCATTAAGAAAATTGATGGAGTGCCAAAGAAGAAAAGGAGTTTAGAGCTCCTGATTTCAGATACGCATAGGATACAAACTTGAGGGATAGGTTCTCAAGGTTTTCATTAACTATACCAAGTTAATTATTACTGATGGCTCCCTCCCCAAAACCATAACAGAGAAATAAAAGAGTCAATTCAAATGAGCATTCTTTCCTCTTAATTTTTTTAAAGAAGTCTTTTTTTAAAAAAGATTTTATTTATTTATTTTTAGATGGAGGGGAAGGGAGGGAGAAAGAGAGGGAGAGAAACATCAATGTGTGAGAGGTGCATCATCATTTGCCTCTTGCGTGCCTTCAACTGGGGACCTGGCCTGCAAGACAGCATGTACCCTGACTGGGAATAGAACCGGCGACTTTTTGGTTCACAGGATGGCACTTAATCCACTGAGCCACACTATCCATGGTTCCCCCCAATTTTAAAAATTGTGATAAGGCACACATAAGATAATCTTTACTATCTTAGGCATTTTTTAAAACATATTTTATTTACTTATTTTTTAGAGAGGGGAAGGGAGGGAGAAAGAGAAGGAGAAAAACATCAATATGTGGATGCCTCTCACCTGAACCCCGCTGGGGACCTGGCCTGCAACCCAGGCATATGCCCTGACTGGGAATCGAACCTGCAACCCCATAGTTCACAGGCGGGCATTCAATCCCTGAGCCACACCAACCGGGACCTTTACCCACTTTTTAACTGGGTTATTAGTTTTTTGTTGTTGGCAGTGGTGGTGGTGGTGAGTGTTGGAGTTCTTTACATATTCTGGATATTAACCCTCATCAGGCATTTGCAAATATTGTTTCCCATTCTTAGGTTGCCTTACACACTGTGAATGATGTCCTTTTGATGCAAACATGTGATTTTAAAATATATTTTTATAATATTATTTAGTATAATTAAGATACTAATTATACTAAAGTATAATTAAGTCCAGTGCGCATATTATTCGTTTATGAATTTTATGTTTCAACTTCTGGCAGACCTGTGAAACCTTAATCAAAACCAAGATAACAATTTCCATAGCCCTCAGAAGTTTCCGGGGCAGTCTGTGTGGTGGACCCCTCCCCCCTGCCCAGGTGACCGTTGGTCTGCTTTGCATCATTACAGGTTAGTTACCATTTTTTACAATTTTAAATAAGTGGAATCACACCATCAGCATGTACTCTTCGGGTATGCTTGCTTTCACCGAGGAATTTGACTTTGTAATTCACCCCTACTATCCTCATTTCATGAATTCTTTCTTCTCCTTGTTGAGTGTTATTCCCTCGTGTAGACTTAACATTGTTTCTCTATTTGTTCATGGACATTGGAGTTGCAAAATGTGACTTTTTATTATACACAAAATTCTCCTGAGTACCTGGGTGTGTTTTTATTCTCTGTTTGCTTCTGCAGATCTGTTTATTCAGGTAACTGTGCTCCAGTTACATACTTTCTATTGCTGCATTTCAATAGGCATTTTTCTCATTATAGTCTTTTTTATTTTAGTTTGTGTGTGTGCACTTTCTCTTCTCTGTGAACTTTAGAAACTACTTAATAAGTTGCATCAACTATCCAACTGAAATATGTCTTTCACTGCATTTTCTTTGCAACCGGACTCCCAGCCACTGGCATCGTACCTAGCATATGTCCTGAGCTTCATGAGTATTTGCTCAAGGGGTGAATGGATAACACCATGGGACATAAGAAAGATGAAGAAGGTACATCCTCACTGATGACTGGCCTTTACCTACCAGTCTGAAAAAAATGTGCATAACAATCTGATGACTGAAAAAAAGCAGGTTACTTAACCACAGAGACCACGTGGTTCGCTTGCCTTGTTGGCACAGGTGCTTGCAGATATGCCTGCAAGTGTGCAGGTGTGCGTGTACGTGCAGGTGCATGCATGCATGTGTATAAAAGGGCTACAGCACACCGTGAAGAGGGTTACTGTGAAAATAAAGGGAAAAACGCGCAGGGACTCTGGTGCTTTCTCTGCATTTTGAACGCTGCCGTCTCTGGAAACAGTGCAGATACTTCCGTTTCCCTTAGAAAGCTTGTTGGCGACAGAGGGGAATCTCCTCTGCAGCGCAAGATGTCAATACTGAGCCCGAGGACCTGGGGTGGGAATAGGGGGAGGAAATGAGCCACCTGACATCGGGGACGGCTTGCGCGTCACCGCCAAAGAATCGGGACCCTACCAGGACCCAGGAGACCCCAGTCATCAGGCGCAGGGGAATAAACCCAAAACAGCTGCAGCGGACGCAGGTGGGTCCCTCCTCAGCCCTGCCCCTGGGACTCCTCTCTTGCAATTTCAAAGTTTTAATTCCCTCTAATGGGTTCAAAGTAATATATTCCCAAACCTCTCGCGCCTGTGGCCTCCATCTGTTTTTCCCGCCAGCCCCAGGTGGGGAGAGCAATCATCCTCACTCATTACACAGCGTGCCGGGAAAGAGCAAGAACCCAGCGTCCCTGAGAGGCTCGTTAAGGCCTCTTGGATGAGTCCTCGAGCGCGAGGCCCCTGGAGGCGCTAAACTGGCACCAGAAAGTTCACTCTGTTGACCTGGAAAACTTTATTTGCCAACGGCCAGCCTCCAGGGTGGCGCGGCTGACTCTGCGTGTCAAGGCAGACTGTGAAAACAGTGCTCCAGGGTCTGTTTCTGATCGTAAAGTTAACATACATCAGCTCATTGGCTACATGGAAAATATAGACCAAGGGGAAGAATAAATAAATTGCCCATAACCTTGTGCTGTAGACAAGCAGTTTCAATGGCATTTCAATTTTTTTCTTTTCAATGGTCACTTGTATTTATTTATTTTTCAATTAGAGTTGGCATTCAATATTACATTAGTTTCCGGTGTGCGTCCCAGCAATTAGCCATTTATATGATGTGCAAAGTGCTCCACCTGCTAAGCCCAGCGCCCATCTGGCACTATCTACACGTACTACAGTATTATTGACTATGTGCCCTGTGTTGCACTTTACATCCCTGCGACTATTCTGTAACCACCAGTTTGTACTTCTCAGTCCCTTCCCCTTTTCACCCAGCCACCCTAACCCCCTCCCATCTGACAAATATCCATCTATTCCCCATATCTATGAGTCTGTTTCTGTTTTGTTTGTTTATATTGTGTTGATGAGATTTCACAAATAAGTGAAATTGTAAGGTATTTTATTTTAGTTTTTTAGTTTATTAAAGATTTTATTTATTTTTAGATAGAGGGGAAGGGAGGGAGAAACAGGGAGAGAAGCATCGATGTGTGGTTGTCTCACATACGCCCCCTACTGGGGACCTGGACCTCAACCCAGGCATGTGTCCTGACTGAGAATAGAACCAGTGACCCTTTCATTCCCAAGCCAGCACTCAATCTACTGAGCCACACCAGCCAGGGGAAATCATAAGGCAGTTTTAGTGTTTCATGTGTGTCCTGATATTTCCCCTATATGTGGGTATATACACACACACATTTACAGATATATTACATGTAATGTATATGTGTATGCATCTACATGTATGTGTATACACACTTCATAAATATGCCTATATACATTATATGTGCATATATATGCTCATTGTGCACATGCATGTATTTAAAATGTAGCACAATTGGGGGGGACACTGAGGAGCAAACACAGAAGTTACACAATCAGAATTTCCTTCAAAAACAAATCAGTCTGGCAGTCAGTGTGGGCAGAGATGCTCCCAGTGTCCCAGACCAGGGTGGAGGCCCCTGCAGGGACCCTGGACACCCCAGTATGTGCAGACTATGCCCTGAGGTAGGCAGCGGACGGAGAAAGAGAAAAGTCTGAGGGACATTCAAAACGTGCTCAGGGCAGGTGAGCTGTCTGCTGCAGGTGAAAGGAAAGAAAAAATCAAACAGGTGGCTTTGCAGGGGTCACTTCAGAGCAGTTCTGAAGGGGGAGACGTGTCTGGGGGTGACACCCACCTCAGCCACCATCACAGAAGGGTATCGGGGTTCAGTACCAGAGGCAGGATGGAGGGAAGGGGAATGGGACCTGGGGAACTGTGGGGGTGGCGGAGTCAGGACGCAGGGATGGGAAATGGAGAACTAACATTCCAGGGGCATTGCGACATTAGCGTTCCTGCAAGCAGGGACCCCTCAGGGCCGGGGCTGCTGGAAATACACCCAAAGGGGACCTCCACATTCCTGAGAAAAGTCCCAGGGACGACACAGAACATTTGTTCCTGGAATGCAGGCTGTGGTGGCCCTTATGTACCAGACCGATCACTGATGGGCAGCAACTGGATGCCCACTGTCCTCGCCTGGCTGAGGAGCTGGCCGCCTCCCTCCTTTAAAGCAAAGGCTATGTACCAAGACACAAAGAAGGACATTTCAGGTACAATAGCCGAGATATAGAAACACTTTAAAAGCCCATTGGTAGAAGAAAGCAGTGGTGCATGTATCCAATGGAATATGACTCAGTCGTACCAGAGAATGACATCCTGCCATCTGAGACAGCATGGATGGACCTGGGGGCATTGTGCTCAGTGAAGTAATCAGACAGAGAAAGACAAGTCAGATGCTTTCACTTATATGTGGAATCTGAAGAACAAAATAAGTGAACCAGCAAAAGAGAAACAGACTCATGGGTACAGAGAACAGACTGATGGTTGCCAAATGGGAGAAGTAGTGAGGGACTGAATGAAAAAAAAGTAAAGGGGCCCTGGCTGGTGTAGCTCAGTGGATTGAGCGCAGGCCTGTGAACCAAAGGATCGTGGTTCGATTCCCAGTCAGGGCACATGCCTGGGTTGCAGGCCAGTTCCCAGCAGGGGACGCACAAGAGGCAACCACACATTGATATTTCTCTCCCTCTCTCCTTCCCATGCCCTCTAAAGATAAAATAAATAAAATCTAAAAAAAAAAAAAAAGTAAAGAGATTTAGAAGTACAAATTGATAATTATAAAAAGAGTCTCAAGGATGTAATGCACAGCACAGGAAATGTAGTAACATTGTAATAACTATGGATGGTGTCAGGTGGGTACCAGAATTATTGTGGAGATCACCTTGTAATTTATATAAATGTTTCGCCACTACGTTGTACACCTGAAACATATAATATTGTATGTCAGCTGTCATCGAGGAAGAAAAATAAATTAATTGAAGTGAATTAAAATGGAATCAAATCAAAGTTACATTTCCATAGTTGCATTAATTAACCTCACTTCCAGTGTTCAGAAGCCACCAGTGGCTGCCATCTTGGGCACCCAGGTCTAAGATGCCCCATCGCTGCAGACACCCCCATTGCTGCAGATGTGCCCATTGCTGCAAGTCTACTGGACAGGGCTGGTTTGGAGCATGCCCTGGACACGTGGCTTTAAATCAAGACCAGCTGTGTGGCTTTGTGTTGACCTTATACTTGCGGTGTCTCCGTGTCCTTGCTCATTACGTGGGGCTGATAGTGGTTCCTATCTCGTTGGGCAGTAGGAGTTAGATGCAAAGGCACTCAGAGGAGCATCCAGCATCCAGTCAATGCTGTAAAAAGTATTAGCTGTTGATGTGATATCTCCAAGACACTGAGAGCCAAGGAGAAATAATTTGTCCAAGTTCACAGAGCCAGGAGGCAGAGTTGGAGGTTTGATCCCATAGCTTGCTTTCTTTCTTTCTTTCTTTCTTTCTTTCTTTCTTTCTTTCTTTCTTTCTTTCTTTCAATTGTTGACACTATTACAGATGTCCCTATTTTCCCTGCTCTGCCTGCCTTCACCAACCTCCCACCCCGCTCATCCCTCTGGCCATAATCACACCGCTGTCTGTGTCCATGGGTGGTGCATATATGTCCTTTGATGAATCCCTTCACCTTCTTACACCCAGTCCCCCCTCCTCCCACCCCTCTGAGATCTGTCAGCCTGCTCCATGTATCCATGCCTCTGTTTCTATTTTGTTCATCAGTCTATTTTGTTCATTCGATTCCATGTATAAGTGAGATCATATGGTATGTGTCTTTTTCTGACGGGCTTATTTCACTCATAGTGAGGTTGTGGAGAAAAGGGAGGCCTCATGCACTGCTGGTGGGAATGCAGACTGGTGCAGCCCCTGGGGAAAAGTATGGTGTTTACCCCAAAAAGTAAATATGGAGTTGCCTTTTGACCCAGTGATCCCATAGCTTCCTGATTTCACAGTCTGGCTTCTTCTCAGAAGGGACATTGCAAAGTCCTTTCTGGGCACATTTCTTAAATTCCTTGCTCCCTCGTCTGTCCAGTGGGGGACAAGGAATGCCAGTGGGCCCCCCTTCCAGGACAGGTGTGAAGAAACTGACCACCAGAGAGCCACCCAGAGACCAGGAAGTAGGTGGTCCATTCCAGGGCCCTGGCCTTCCCTAGACGTTGGGAGGAGGAAGCCAGACTGCCCAGCTCAGGGGAGCGTGGCTGTGGCCAGGCAGGTCACACCTGTTGAGGTCGTAGCCATTTGTGTGGGGCAGATTTGTGGGAGTAGCAGCCCCTGGGACAGGGACAGAAAGCTCCTTCCACTTCGATTATGCTCTGGGACTCCTCCAGGAACAGCCTGCAAGCAAGGATCAAACAATGGTCATTAACTCCCCCATAAAGAGCTGGGAGGTGGGGGCTGGTTTAATTGTTACATGTGGTTCATCTTAATATGTGCTTGGACTTTTTTTATGTGTGATGTAGGTTGCTATTTTAGTGTTAGAGATTGTCATGTATTTTTCCATACTTAAAGTTTTTTAAAATTTATTAATTTGAGAGAGAGAGGGAGGGAGAGAGAGAGGGGTATTAGTTGTTCTATGAATTCATGCTTTCATTGGTTGACTCTTGTATGTGTCCTGACTAGAGATTGAACCCACAACCTTGGCATGTCTAGATGATGCTCTAACCAACTGAGCTACCCAGTGAGGGCAAAGCTTTTAAAATTGAGATAATAGCCACCTCACGTAAAAGTAACCATTTCAAAGTGTACAATTCAGTGGTATTTGGTACATTCATGGTGTTGCACATTCACTGCCTGTACTTAGTTCTGAAACATTTTCATCGCCCCCAAGGAGACCCCGTTCTCGTTAAGTGGTTGTCACCTTCCCTCCCCCACACCCTGCCCTGAGGATCACTAATCTCTGTTCTGTCTGTATGGATTGACCTTGTCAGGATGTTTTATATAAATGGAATCAGCCCTGGCTGGTGTGGCTTAGTGGATTGAGTACCAGCCTGTGACCAAAGGGTCGCTGGTTTGATTCCCTGTTGGGACACATGCCTGGATTGCAAGCCAGGTCCCCATTTGGGGGCATACAAGAAGTGACCATACACTGATGTGTCTCTCCTGTCACTGCTGGTTCCCTGTACATTTCCCTTTACTTCACTCTTCATAGCCTTCGCTTTTTCCTCTATTTTGTGACCATACTCAACCATTTCTGTGAGCATCCTGATTACCAGTGTTGCGAACTATGCATCTGATAGGTTGGCTATCTCTTCATTACTAAGTTGTGTTTTTTTCTGGAGCTTTGATCTGTTCTTCCATTTGGGCCTTTTTTTTTTTCTTTCTTTTTTTTTTTTTTTTTTTTTTTTTTTTTTTTTTTTTTTTTTTTTTTTTTTTTTTTTTTTTTTTTTTTTTTTTTTTTTTTTTTTTTTTTTTTTTTTTTTTTTTTTTTTTTTTTTTTTTTTTTTTTTTTTTTTTTTTTTTTTTTTTTTTTTTTTGTCGTCTCAGTGTGCCTGTTGTGCATTGAGGGGTGGAGCCTTAGGTATTCACCAGGGCAGGGCTACCCACATCACTGTATTGTGGAGCTGTATGTGAGCATCCAAGAAGGAACAATGCCGCTTGCTCAGCTCTCAGCTGACGTTCAGTCACTTCCTCCACTACCCACAAGCAAATTGGGCCCTGCTGATACTGATTCCCCAGTGGGTGGCTTTGTGTACATTCTAGGATCCTATAGGTCTCTCCAGTGAACTCTCCTGTGAGGCTGGGAGTTTATCCCACCACCGCAACCCCTACAGGTTTTTTCAGTCAGAGATTTTGAGGCTTTATTTCTCCACACTGGAACCCTGGGCTGCACAGTGGTCTCACTCCCCAGTTGTTCCTCCTGGTTTATCCACACATAAATGGGGGACTGCATGGTCCACCAGCTGCCACCTTGCTGCAAATCTCCACCCCTCCCATCAGTCTGGATAAGTGTTTCTTCTTTAGCTCCTTTGTTGTCAGACTTCCATACAGTTCGATTTTCTGGCAGTTCTAGTTGTTTTTTGTTTTGAAATTTGTTGTCCTTCTTTTGGTTGTGCAAGGAGGCAGTGTATCTACCTATACATGCATCTTGGCTGGAACCATACATCAAAAATCTTAATCCCTGATGAGATGGTATTTGGAGGTGAGACTTTTGGGAGGTGATGAGAACCCTCTTGATGGGGTTGGTAAAGAGACCAGAGAGCTTGTTCTGCTCTCTGCCAGATGAGAACACAGGGAGATGGCCTTCAGCAGACATGGCAGGGGCCCTTGGCAGACAGCAGATCTGTCATCGCTCTGATCTTAGACACAAAATACCTCTTACATTACAGTGATACATTTGTTACAACTGATGAATGAATACCAATGTATTGTTTTTAACCAGAGTCTACAATTTCTATTAGGGTTTACTCTGTGTTGCACATTCTGTGGATTTGACAAATGCATAAATGTCATGTCTTCATGGCCCTAAAATCCCCTCTGTTCCATCTGTTTATAACATGGTTTACTTTTATGACAGAATGTTAATGTTTTGCTTACAAAACTTTGTGGCTCACGAATATTGGAAGCCTGGGAGAAATGTTCCATATATGCTGGGCATAAATAATAAAGCACTTTCAATATTTGTGTATGAAAGTATCAGTTCTTAAGAGAGGCATGCATAAGATATCACATATATGATGTATTAAATACATATGATGTATGTATATATGTGCTATATACCTATATTGTATTCTTTTTTTAAGATTTTATTTATTTATTTTTAGAGAGAGGGAAAGGGAAGGAAAAAGAGAAGAGAGAAACATCAATATGTGGTTGCCTCTTGTGTGCCCCCTACTGGAGACATGGCCCACAACCCAGGAATGTTCCCTGACTGGGAATAGAACATGCAACCCTTTGATTCACAAGCCAGCATTCAAACCAGCCAGGGCTGTTGTATTCTTAATATACAGGGAGAAGGGGGAGAGGGAGAGAAAGTCTGTGCCATGTTCCACATGCTTGACAGATATATACACAATTAATCTTTTCAACAACTCTGTGAGGTTGGAAGTACCATTGTCTCCATTGCACAGATGAGGAAACTGAGGCACAAAGTGGTTAAGCCACTTTTTCAGGGCACACAGCAAGTGTCAGAGACAGGTGTGAATGCAGACCTGTTTGGGAGGAAGAAATAGATGGAAGAATGTGAACCTAACACTTATCTCTGAGACGAATTAGGATGTGTGCTCTGTGGTTATTTATGTTGGGTTTTCTTGTTTGTTTTTGTTTTTGTTTTTTTGAAATATACCATTTGTCTAAGACGGAGTTGACAACCTTCTTCTGTAAAGGACCAGAGGGAGGCCTGTGGGTCAGTCAGTCTCAGTTTCAAAGCATTTGCAGCTTCAAATACAGCCACAGACCATCCAAATGAAGGTGTGCCTGGGTCCCCATGAAGCCTTGTTGGTGGACACTGGACACTTGCATTCCGTATCATTTCCACATGTCATGAAAGAATATTCTTCTTTTCTCTTTTTTTCCCCCAACCATAAAAAACAGTAAAAAAAAACCACTCTTGGCTCACTGGTTCTACAGAAGCAGGAGTTGAGCAGGATTTGGCCTGCAGGCCCCAGGATGGCTGGCATTGTGCTCAGCAAATGTGGCTCTCGGACCAATAAGCAGCCGGGAGAGAATACATTCTTTACTGCACGACTTCCCGATACCTTCAGTGAGTGGGCTTGCGAATTTAATCACAAATTTCCTTTTCCCTCAGGTGGTTCTAAATGAGACACACATAGCTTTATGAGACTCTCATTCTTGATGGCCACAGAACACATTCTTCTCTGTGATATTATATCTATGCCCTGTAGCTAAACTGTGCCCAGGAGAATGGAGTCCGTGTCTGTTTCATTTTGGTGTCATACATAGAATTTAGTACAGTGCCTCTTGTATACATACTCATTTTTCTTCAGAGTCTACTTGTGACTAAATAAAATGTACAAAACACAGAGGAAATTAGTATTTTTCTTTCAAATAAATGTTCTCTATTAAAAGAAAAAAAAATAAGCAGCCGGGGGCGTAGGCACAGGCTGGGCCCCTGCCAGCCTCCAGGCCAGCTGGAGGGCATGTGTGGGTGGGCAGCTAGCTCCTGCCCCTAAGCTTTGCAACAGCGGGGGTGAGCAGAGTCCTCTTTGTCCTGGAAGGGGAACGTCCACCCCAACCCCATCCCCATCATGCCTGGACCGGAGCTGTTTCTGAAGATGTCCTTGCTGATGCTCCTTTTCCTGGGTCTGGCGGAGGCCTGCGTTTCCCGGGAAGGTAATGCCCATGCCCATTTTTGGTCTCATTTCCTGTCTTCTGACTGGGGGCTGGCTTCACGTAGGGCCTCCTGAAGTCTAACCAGATGCCTTCTTGCTTCAGGTTTGGATATTCTCCTCTCTCTTTCCCTTGGAGGGGATGGTGGAGTGAATGGGTCCTGGACACTGTAGTCCCCGCCCCTGCATACAGACAGACTTGCGTCTGCCTCTGGGCTTTATTGTGATCTTGGTGGCTGGCAGGGATATAAGCCTCACGGTCCTTATTGGGCCAGTGAGTATCACAAGACTTTCTGGCCCGCAGGCTGGGGCTGTGTGTCCTTGATGAGCTTATGTCATTGTGGCACCGAGGGAGACCCCAAACCTTTACAACATAAAGACTCCACGTGTCGGGAACAGTGGTGGAGTCTTGCCACAAAGCTGAGTCCCTATTTAGCCGTTTGCTCTACAAATGATTCCTGAGTTCCTGGTTTTGTTTGTTTGTTTTTTAAGATTATTTATTTATTTATTTTTAGAGAGAGGGGAAGGGAGAGGGAGAGAAACATCAATATGTGGTTGTGTCTCACGTGCCCCCTACTGGGGACCTGGCCCACAAACAAGGCACGTGCCCTGACTGGGAATCAAACCAGCGACCCTTTGGTTCACAGGCCAGTGCTCAATCCACTGAGCTACACCAGCCAGGGCAGGTTATTTTCCCCATGCGTGTAATCTACAAATGCAGTGGGTGAAGTAGACAGATGAGTCCCATTGTCACAGAATTCTCAAGTTACACAAATAGACACATCCTAGTGTGACGATTCAGAGAAGGTGTTTCTGCACTTGATGCAAGACCCAGACTATGTAGGAGCAGGTGAGGTGGAGTGAGGGGAGACAGTTCCAGGTGCAAAGGTCCTGGGTGAGGAAGGTGCTGGGTCCCTCTGTGGATCTGAGAGAAGGCAGGTGTCTGGGGCATGGTGTATGGGGTGAGGGGCCTGGTGGATGAGGATTTTACAAGGAAGAACAGACAGAAGGTAGGAACCAGAACACACAGGGTTTTTGAGGATCGTATTCAGGATGTGGATATTGTAGGTCACTATTAAAGGGTTTTCAGCAAGGGAATGTGATATTTAGGTGTGTGTGTGTGTGTGTGTGTGTGTGTGTGTGTGTGTTTGGTTAAGCAATTAGTCTCCAGATGATGAACAGATTAGGCAGGACCCAGGGTAGGAGCAAAGACAGTGTTCAAGGCATCCATAGGTCACAGATTCCAGGAGAGCAGAGCTTGAGATATCTTGTTTACTCCTTCCTATGCCAGCATCTCTTTCCCCAACCAGTCTCTTCAAAGTAGGGGATGAGTTCAATTCTTTGCATCCCCAGCACAAAGCATACCTCAATGGCCAGTGTATGTACCAAATAAATTCTGGTTGGGTGTATAATGGATGGATGGATGGATGGATGGATGATCGATGGATGATTGATGGATGGATGATTGATGGATAGAAGGAATGGTGAATGGCTGGATGGAGGAGGGATGATGGATAGATAAATGGATGGGTGATGAATGGATGAATGAATGATGAATGGATGATGGATGGGTGCATAAATGATGGATAATGGCCCTGGCCGGTGTGGCTCAGTGGATTGAGCACTGGTCTGTGAACCAAGGGATTGCCAGTTCAGATTCCCAGTCAGGGCACATGCCTAGCTAGTGGGCTAGGTCCCCAGTATGGGGCACAGGAAAGACAACCAAACATGATGTTTCTCTCCTTCTCTTTCTCCTTCCCTTTCCCTCTCTCTAAAAATAAATAAATAAAAATGATGGGTGATGGGTGGAAGAAGGATGAATGATTGGTGGATAGATAAATGATAATGGATGGGTGGATGGATGGGAAATAGATAAATGAATGTATGGATAATAAGATAAACCCAAGTGGCTTCACTGATACAAACAGTGGGTGGGTTATCTGGTCTCCAGTGACACATCCAGCTCTGGTCTCCCTGATCATTGCAGTGATTTGAGTCTAATTCTGAATTCTCTCCCCGCCCCCTGCTTCCTGCTCCTGTTGGGATCCTGATGGCCAATGCCTTTGCTTCCAGTTGCAACTGAAGAAAAAAGTAAGAACTGTGGAAACCCCACATTTGCATTCTAGTAGGTAGCTCCTTTCAAATTCCTTCAGCTATTAAGACCCCTCAGGGAATTCTGGGGAAAATGGGACCTAGATTGGGTTCACAGACTTTGCTTGGGGGCAGTACATAGCTAGCAGTTTTATGTTGTGATAACTGCATGAAAATGGCCTCCCCGTGAAATCCCTCCCCATACAACCACAAGGAGATAAATGAAGGAATAAAAAATGCACGTGGAAGTTAACTGAGGTGGATAGCATTAGCATTAATCCTACTCTACTTGTTGCTTTTATTTTCCATGTCAATTCTCTGACTCCTGGCTCTGTTGTCCCTTCCAGTAAAATGTAAGTCCTGAGTCCTTCTCATTATGTGAATACAGAAAAGGAAGCAGCAAAGGGGAGAGGCTAAACTGCTGACCACCATGTTCAGCCTGGGCAGATGCAAAGACGTGCTCTCAATCTTACATGGGTTCTGGAGTCAGAATCTGCAGATCCCCAGGGGTGGGGGCAGATCCCCAAGGGTGGGGGCAGGACGGAAACTGGATGGATTTCAGGGAGGTCAAGAAGCCTCTGTACCCATGTGTAAAGTTGGGTGTGAGAGAGGGAAACAGAGCAGTTTTCTGGGAATATGGATTGCGTTGCTTTGACCAGATGTTCAGTAGTATGAGTGACCGTCTGCTCTAAAAATGTACAACTGGATTGTGTGTAGTCATTGGTGGATTTTTGATGAGAAAGTGTGGTGCAGAGTGGATCAACCTCCCTCTTTTGCAAGTACTAACCATCCTGGTGTCTAGCTGAGAAAGGGAGACAGTGATTGGCTGTTATGGAGATCCTCCTTCTGCCAACTTCCCAAAACTCAGGTGGAGGGAGGAAGATTTGGATGCTGCAGGCAACTGGTATCCCCAGGGTTTTTGACTTCTAGGCTAAATGTGTCTCCAGAGGGGTTCAGGGCTCATAGAATGGGTCTCACAGCTTCTCATTCTGGTCTCCTGTCCCATCTTGGGGTCCATGGGGGGCAGTGAGGTCAAGAGTGACTTAATTCATTTTATGTTTTCTCTGGAACTTTACTGGGAAAATGATCCCCACCGGCCACCATCGGCCCACTCTGCCCTGCTGGCTGTGCATCAATAGTGCTGAAAGGTGAGCCTTGGTCCATCTCTCTGCCTTTCCGCAATGACTGTCCTTATCCAACAGGAGAACTTTCTGACGACCTTCATTGGGTCTTTCTTCTAGGAACCAGCTGAGTGAAAATGAAACCATAGCTTTGTGATTGGGTTTGCAAGTTGGGGAGAAAGGGGCCTAAGTGTGAGGAATTGAGATAATATCTGGTAGAAAAGGCTCAGCACCTCTGTTGACGAGCCCAAGTTTGCCCCTTCAGGGCTGAACAACCTTGGAGAAGTCACTTCACCTCTCTGTGCCTCCTGCGTACAGTTAAATGCAACCACAGATGTGAAATCCTCTTCAACTCAACCTAAGAAAACCAGGGTTTAGTAGTTCTTCCTGCTTCCATCCCACCCCCTACATATATGCCCACAATCCACACTACTTAAGAGTGCTATTATTATTATTACTCTGATTATTATTTGCATCATGTTACTATTTCTAACAGTGACTGAATGTTTACCTTGAGCTAGGAATTACCTTCCTTCATGATTAGCACAGTTCCAAATGGAAGATAGCATCCCCATTTTAGAGGTATAGAGGGTTGAGTGACCAACCCAAGCTCACCCAGTTGAGTAAAATATATAGCTTCGATCGCAACCATTTATTTCCAAACACTTCCATTTCTGACAACATTAGACATTTGCTTACCTGATGACTTGAAGTGATATGGGGGATGCTTTCGTGAGCTACATACATACAGAAGCTTCCACTAACAAATTTAATAGAGTTCCTCAGTATGTACACAGCCCCACCCCAGCTTCATCATGGGTAATAATAGTCTCATTTTGTGGATGAGGACATTGAAAGCTTGTAGAGGGAGTTGGAGAGATCTGATTTGAATTCTTATACTTTCACTCGACAGCTGTGTGGTTTTGCAAATTACGTAATTTCACAGACTTCCACTATCCTCATCAGCAACATGAGGACCGTTCTCTGATCTGAGAGATGGAAGTAAAGTTTGACACCTTTTTCTAGAGTCAGGGAAGGGTACCTGTATTTTTGCCATGTATAATGCGTATATTTCTTGCCCAAATTTTTGAGGGGAAAATAAGGATGCACATTATACACAGCAAAACACAGGACTTTCTTCCTCTCTTCCAAACATGTCTGAAGAATGGTTCCTGACCATTTCCCACTTAAGCTCTCTCCGAAATAAAATGCAAAGCGACTCTCAAAAACAGCGACCTATTGTGGACTCTTTTGCAACCTGTTCCCAGCCCTTGGCATCTGATCTTGTTTTTGGTTTTCTACTTATGGCTTCATCCCATCACTCTGTACCATGTCCATGACCTTGAACTCCATGCTGACTCTTCCTCTGGATGGGCTGCTATCAGGAATCCTAGGTGAATATCTTGCCACATTCATGGTGCCCCTGGACTGTAAACATTGCTGGGAAACCTTGAACAAGAATTCCTGAGCATCTAATATATGCCTGGACTCATGCTTGGGGGATGGAGATCCATGTTTGGGGGATGGAAACCCAGGGATGGATCAGACAGGCTTGCCATTTAGGAATTTGGAGACTGGTGGAAAACAGAAGCAAATAAACACATTAAATTCAATTAGAGACAAGTGGTGCCTGCTAGTGGTGATAAGGCTAGGAAGATGGATGGTGGGAATATTGAGAGCACCCTAAAATATTCCTGAGGCATCATAGCCATCTTCCCAAAGAAGAGAGTTTCTGGTGTCTGAGGATATGGGGGAATTTATTGACTAAGAATATTTCTTTCTGATGCATTAACACATCACTGGTACATCTTCTTCCTTAGGTCTGATGAGCAGGTTATCAGTGGATGGTAAGTATGAGGACTATTTTTCTTTTCTGGTGTTTCTTCTCTCCTGTCTTCAAGGGAATGTGGACTCATGGAGTCAGTTATCTTTTTCCTAGTGTATTTAAAATAATTATTGTTTTGTTGAATTATTTAGGGAGAATCATTCAGATAGTACCCAATCACATTTCATGACTCTGAGTTTTGAGCTAATGGAAATCTTTATTAGTGTATAAGCATTACAGCTAGAATTTTACCTACTTACTTTTTAAAAAAGAATTATTTATTTATTTATTTATTTTTAGACAGAGGAGAAAGGAGGGAGAAAGAGAGGGAGAGGAACATTAATGTGTGGTTGTCTCATGCACTCCCTACCAGGGACACGGTCCACAACCCAGGCATGTGTCCTGACTGGGAATCGAACCAGCAACCCTTTAGTTCATAGGTGGGCACTCAATCCACTGAGCCACACCAACCAGGGTTGTTGTTTTTTTAAAGATGTTTTGAATTTTGCCTACTTATTATGTAGCAATTTTTTTAAGTTTTAAAAATAATACATACACATGAAAAAAGTTGAGGGAACATAAAATGAAAGTCAAAATCTTCTTCATCCCACTCCAGTTCTACTGTCTGGAAACAGCCACCATTACCATCTCTTTTGCATTCTTTTTTAATTTTTAAAAATTTATCTATTGATGAGGGGGATAAATTTGCTTTTCCACTCATTTATCTCATTTATGTGATCATTGTATGTGCCCTGACCAGGGACTGAACCCATGACACTGGTGTATTGGGATGACTAACCAGCTGAGCTACCCAGAGAGGTCTTGTGCATTTTTACAAGAAATATTCATGCACGTATATGTGTGTACTCAACTTTTTGAGTTAAAAATACTGTGCATATCAACAGCAATAGAACTTTACCTCTTTCTTTGAAATACCTGAGTAATACTGTATTTTTGGACCATAAGATACATCTAAGTTTTAGAGGAAGAAAATAGAAAAAATTTTTGAAGCAAAAAATGAGGTAAAATATTTAATAACATAAATAACAATATTTCACCAATGTAAATGTAAACAGAACTCAACAGCAGCATTAACAACCATTATTCCTCCCAAATTTGGGGGGGGGGGAAGGTGCATCTTATAGTCCAAAAGTACGGTATTTCATTCATATATAAGTTAGTGTCTTCTATTCATGGACATTTTCTTCTTTTTCTCGAATATATTTTGATTTCTGTTCATTTTTATGCCATTGCACACAATGCTGCAACCAAAATCCTTGTGCAATCATTGCTTTCCTTATCTTTGCATACACATAGCTGGAAGATAAATTTCCAGAAGGAAGGTTGCTGGGTCAAAGGGCACAGGCATTTTAAATTTGGACAGAAGCCTAACAAATTTACACTCCCATCAGCATAGGGTATTAACTAACTTCTTTATTTTTGATACTGAGATGGCTGAAAAAAGTGGGTCCTCATTTTTCAAAAATAGATTGAACCCCAATAAGTAGTCCTGCCACACCTATGTAGTACCAATCCTTTTATATACATATTTTTTATCTTCACCTGAGGACTTTTTTCCATTGCTTTTTTTTTTTTTTTTTTTTTTAGAGGGAGAGAAACATCAGTGTGAGAGAGAAGCATGATTGGTTGCCTCCCTATTCACCCGGACTGGGGATCATACGTGCCCTGATTGGGGATCAAACCCACAATCTTTTGGTTACAGGACAATGCTCCAACCAATGGAGCCACACCAGCCAGAGCCATGTTTTTCTTTAAATGGACTCAGTTTTTACTTAGATAAGCTCGAAAAGGAAACTGTGCCATCTGAGTAAGTGGAAAGACAGTGTCGTTTGTTATTAATAGAAGGCAACTGTGAACACCAGTATAATGTAAACAAATCGCTACTAAATTATAACCTGACACTGTTTTCTGCTGAGGTCCTGCTTCTGGAGGCTGTTCTCTCTCTTTGTTGGGAAGGATGATGAGAAAGCATTGGACAGGTGTCACAGAGCAGCTAGCATCACTTGGAGACATGCTCCCTGGTAGAATGAGAATTGTAAAGAGAGTTTACAACCTGGAGTTTCAACCCAGCTCTACCTTTTTACCAGCCTATGTGACCAGGGGCAAGTCTGTCTTCCCCCCTTAAAATAGGACTAGTAATATGCACTATCTGGGTGATTATGATGTTAAGATAAAATATATATTTTTTAAAACTCAGGTACTAGGAAGCTGGGTAAAATTGGTTCAGTTCCCCGCCTCCCCCCCCCCCCAACAATCCCATGGATTCTGGAGTCCAAAGCACCCTTCATGGTTCCTGCTACTTCTAAGATAACAATTTCTAAGTTCTCTCCACCTTGTCATCCTGGAGGCATCCCTCTCCTTCACTGGTGTGCACGAGAAATTGGCTTATCTTTTCAATTGACCAGTCTGGATGGAGATCCAGCGTCAGAGGAGTGGTTGCGAGGATGGATTTCTCCATCTCCCAGCTCAGCTAGCTCTCAGTCTCGGTTCCTTCCTCTCATGCTGCCTGGGAAGCCCCAAAGAAAGATTCTGGAATCTTTCTCCTAATGAGCCGCACCATTCAGTACTCCCTAAGTCTCTCCCTCAAAGAATCCAGGACCTCACCCATAAGCATTCGCCCTCTGACAACTAAAGGTCCTTCCTTGGAAGGCCACTGGACTTGATAAAAAGCAAAATGTGCTCCTTATTCCCCATGTGAAATGGCTAGAAAGCCAAAGATCCATGGAATCGATAGAGCCACGATTGGACTTAATAACCTTAAACGTAATACCCTCACCCTGGAGCAGAGGTGGAGCAGGTGAGAGCCTGCGGCTCACTGGGTGGAGCAAATAAGAAACTCCTAGGCAAATAAGAAACTCCTAGGCAAATAAGGAACTCCTTTGCAAATATGGAACTCCTGTGCAAAACAGGGACTCCTATGCAAATAAGAGACTGAGTCTGGGAAAGAGATAGGGCTTCAGAAGCAAAGGGCAAAGCACAGAAAGGTCATAAAGCACCTTTAAAACTCGAGTGTGTTTTCAGGCCTTTGCTGGTATTCTTTTCTGTAATACTCAGACCTCCCTTTCCAAGACAGCTCCGTGATATTTTAATCTAGGGTGACCCCGTTTGCCCAGGACATTCCTGGATTCGAAACTGGGAAAGCCGGGGTTTTTGCTGCCTGCCACATACCAGACCCAATAAGTAGAGACAGGGTTTGAATCTTTATGGGCACTTTATTCAGATGGCCAGTGATCTGAGAAGACGGCGGGTTAGTACCCTAATGGACTTACATTTCCTCTCAAGCCAGCTTTTTATGACAGAGAACCAAGTGCAGTGAGGGGTTTTGAAATTCAGGGAAAATTAGATTTAAAAACTGCAGTATTCTCGTCCTGTGGTTAGCTGTCCCCACCCCCTCTGCTGCCACCCCACCCCCACCCTCTACCCAAGAGGTCGGCTGTCTCTCCCTGGAAGTGGTGAGCCTTACCTGCAGTTCCTGAAACAAGAGCTTTAACATATGCATTACCTACTAGGCTTATTAACTACTTACCTTCAACTAAAAAGTTTCCAACTCTTGAGTCCCTTATTAGTTTTGGCATGAAAACCCTTTCATCTTGAGAGAACACCTTCTATCCCTGGGGAAGGCAAATTGATTGGTCATCCTGTTATCAGCCCACTTTTATTGGGAGGGAGGGAAACTGAGGCGCAAAGTGGTGGGATAAGTTGCTGAAGGTCACTAAACTATTAAGTGACAGAGCTGGAATTCAGAGACAGTCCAAATCTCTTATAATGCTCCCATTTTTCTTCTTAAGAAGAAGTCTGAGGTCTTTTCTTTTTTAATGCAACCTTTTTTCCTTTTTATTGAATTTATGAGGGTGACACTGAGTAATAAAACAACACAAGTTTCAGGTGCACAATTCTATAACACATCACCTATATACTGTATTATTGTGCGTTCACCATCCCAAGTCAATTCTCCATCCATCACCATGTATGCCCCCATACCGTCCATAGTCTGAAATCTTTAAAATTAACAACACAAGCCCTGGCTGATGTAGCTCAGTAGATTGAGTGCTGGCCTGCGAACCAAAGGGTCACTGGTTCGATTCCCAGCCAGGGCACATGCCAGGGTTGTGGGCCAGGTCCCCAGTAGGGGGCACGTGAGAGGCAACCACACATTGATGTTTTTCTCCCTCTTCCCTTCCCCTCTTTCTAAAAATAAATAAATAAAATCTTTAAAAAAAATTACCGACACAGTTCTGTATCCTCTAGCTCTGGTTACTCCCATGGTAATCTTCTATCATTGTGTCCCACAGAAGGTCTCTCTTGATCCTCCAAAGCTCGGGACCAAAGCCTTCCCAAGCAACACCAGACCTATGCTCTTCCCTCCACCTGAGGTGCCTTTTTCTCTCCCCTTCCCAATGTCTTCACCTGGCTAAGCCCCACTCATCTACCAGGTCTCAGGCCCAGCAGCAAATTCTCCAAGATGCCTTCCCTGGCACCCCCAAAAGCTCAGCAACCATTGCTCCCTTATAGGTGCCCACTGTATTTCACAGGTGTACCCAGAAACACCATCCCACCTGTACTCCATTTATGACTCCCATTGGTTGCACTGCTGACTAGACTCAGCTCACTGATGCTCTCTGAATGTAGGGACCTTGCCCACCTATGTTTGTTAGAGAGAAAGGCTGACTGAGTGATAGAGTTGGAGTCTTCTTTGCTTCCTCTCTGGCAGCATTTCTGCCTCTGCTTTCCTCTGATGGGTCACGGTTGCTTCTTCAGCGAGGTCTAGGATCCTTGTCTAATGCCATTTCTCTCTCTGCTCTGCACCCCCACTGGAAACTGGCTGCCTGCGTTCTCACCTGCAGATAAGACAGAAGAAGAAAGTAAGTACTGTAAAGTCCCAAGTTTGTGTTTTTTGAGATTTCCTTCTTTGAACCCCATCTAGGCCGGGAAACTCCTAAAAATTTCTGGACAAGGGCCCTGGCATTTTTTAAAATTATTTTTTATTGATTGATTTTAGAGAGGAAGGGAGAGGGGAGGGAGGGAGGGAGGGAAGGAGAGGGGGGGAGAGAGAGAGAGAGAGAGAGAGAGACTTCAATTTGTTGTTCCACTTATTTATATATCCATTGATTGAATTTTGTATGTGCCCTGACTGGCATTGAACCCACAACCTTGGCTATTGGGATGATGCCCTAACCAACTAAGCTACCTGGTCAGAACCATGACATTTAGACATTGACCTGGGGTCAGGGACAAAATCAGTGCATACAGATTCTGCTAAAGAATGAGGCTGTGGAGGAAGGGTAGGGAAGGAAGCCTTGATATAGAGTGACTGCCAATTTCTATGGTGTAAATACTTAAACTCTGGCTGACTGCAACCTACTAATGATTTCACAGCTGTCTTGCAAAATTTGTAAAGATTTAACCATTTTTTTTTGTGAGCCAGCTCCAGCATAGGGGTGCAGTGGACGAATAAGGTTAGAGTTAGCATTCCCTCAATCTCCAGTCTTCTGTCTCATGTCCTGCTCCCACTCTGCCCTCGAGATGGAGAGGCAGTGATTCAAAGGTATCACTGTTTTGGGTCATTAGTTGGATCTTCTAAACTAACTGCCCCTATGACTATATAAATCTCCCTTCTTTCATTTATAAAGCTAGATAATGATGTTCTTATTATTTTAAGATAGCTTCCCTATGACTGAGAGATAGATACATACTTTTTAAAGTACAAAATGTAAGTGCATGGAAAAAAATGTGAAATCTGAGTAAGTAAGGTTGATAGTCTAGTTAACAGTATTGAGCCAATGTCAATTTACTGGGTTTTTATTTACAATTTTATTTATTTATTTTTAGAGCAAGGGGAAGTGAGGGAGAAAGAAAGAAAGAAAGAAAGAAAGAAAGAAAGAAAGAAAGAAAGAAAGAAAGAAAAAAGAAAGAAAGAAAGAAATCGATATTACAAACATCAGTCAGTTGTCTCTCATACGCACCATGACTGAGGACCAAACCTGCAACCCAGGCATTTGCCATGAGTGAGAATTGTACTGGCAACCTTTCACTTTGCAGGTCAATGCCCATCTCACTGAGCCACATGGGTCAGGGCAATTTCCTGGTTTTGATCATTGCTATGGTTGTGTAAGATGCCATCACCAGGGGGAAGCTGGACAATGGGTACATAAGTCTTCTCTATGCCATTTTTGCAGTATTTTGTGAGCCTAAAATTACTACACAATGGAAACAATAATCTTAAGACTCTTTAGTGAAGGAATAATGGAGTGTCCTGGGGGTGTTAAGTTGACCTTACTCTCTCTCTCACTCTTTTCCATATGGTCTCCCTGACTTCTGGCTCTCCTTCACCCTCCAGTGAAAAGTAAGTTATTTCTTTTTTTT
>PVKU01014450.1:0-23039 GCA_004027475.1 Anoura caudifer | reverse complement strand
CCCCTCCCATTTCCACCCCCACTAGTTTTTGTCCATGTGACCTTTATACTTGTTGCTCCAAACCCTTCCCCTTTCCCCCTGAAATTCCCTCCCCTCTCCCCTCTGGTGACTATCAACCCCTTCTCAATTTCAGTGTCTTTGGTTATATTGTGCTTGTTTGTTTTTTTTTATTAGGTTCCTGTTAAAGGTGAGATCATATGGTATTTGTCCTTCACTGCCTGACTTAGTTCACTTAGCATAATGCTCTCCAGCTCCATCCATGCTGTCGCAAAGGGTAGGAGTTCCTTCTTTCTTTCTGCTGCATAGAATTCCATTGTGTAAATGTGCCAAAGTTTCTTGATCCATTCATTTACTGATGGGCACCTAGGTCGCTTCCAACACTTGGCTATTGTAAATTGTGCTGCTATGAACATTGGGGTGCATAGATTCTTTT
This sequence comes from Anoura caudifer, assembly GCA_004027475.1. NCBI lineage: Eukaryota > Metazoa > Chordata > Mammalia > Chiroptera > Phyllostomidae > Anoura > Anoura caudifer. The sequence continues at coordinate 22,606 of PVKU01014450.1, read as the reverse complement.
GGATTGATGTTTCAGGGTTCTTAGGATATAATCCTAGCAGTGGAATTGCTGGGTCAAAAGGTAGATCCATTTTTAGTTTTCTTAGAAAATTCCATACTGCTTTACATAGTGGTTGTACCAGTCTGCAATCCCACCAACAGTGCACTAGGGTCCCCTTTTCTCCACAACCTCTCCAACACTTGTTGTTTGTTGCTTTATTTATGATGGCCATTCTGACAGGTGTGAAGTGGTATCTCATTGTGGTTTTAATTTGCACCTCTCTGATAGCAAGCGATATTGAGCATCTTTTCATGTGTCTCTGGATCCTCTGCATGTCCTCCTTGGAGAAGTGTCTGTTCATGTCCTTTGCCCATTTTTTTAATTGGGTTGCTTGTCTTCTTAGAGTGGACTCGTGTAAGTTCTTTATATATTTTGGAGATTAAACCCTTGTCTGAGGTATCATTGGCAAATATATTTTCCCATACTAAATGCATGATTTTTTATAAATAAATTCTATTTTGGGGGGTCCTCTTCATATGTTTATTAAAGCAGGGGACAGTGAAACAAAGGAAGGACTTAGGGTAGAAGAAGCAACAGGATAGAGCCTAGGCTACTCTCTGCTTTGGCTCCCTAGAAAAGTTGTAGGAAGAGTAAGCCAAGGCAGGGCTGCTGTTAGCTCACTAGGAAGTCAGAGAAAAGGAGGCCCTGGAGACTGAATCCGGGGGTAAGCCTGGGACAAGCTGCTGCTTCCTGCTGCTCTTCTGATTGCAAGTCTCATGGGGACCCTTAGAGTTTAGGAGGAAATAAAAAGTTCATGCCTGGGGAAGCGCATGGACATGCTCTAGACTAGAATGAGCCTGCATTGGGTCTTTGTGTTGAGGATTTTTATTTTTATATTTTTTCCTGCAGGTGAGAATCTTAGGGGAGGGTTTTGGTAGAATACTCATCATCTTTCCAGATACATTTTTAATATGCTGGTGCATCAAAATGAGACTATAGGAGAGATTGGAATTATTCTTTGGTCTGCTTTACTGTTTCACTTTTATCTTGGGTCTGTCTGACTCTAATGGGGTTTTGGTATTTGTTCCCCTGACTTCATCTGCCCTTGGATGTAGCTGGCATAAATGTCATTAATTGGGTCTCTGTTCTCTATTTTCCCCAACCAGGGAGATATAAGCTGTGCACTCTTTGGTTAGGAAGGAGAGGTGTAAACCATTTGCTCTTAAGTGTCCCTGATTAGAGAAGATAGGGTCTTGAGATTCACCAGCTGGCTCTAAGCTATTCAAATTGTTCGGCCTTGTTTAATTTTCTTGTTTCAGTTCCCCCATTCTACTTGTCCAGGAATTTTCCTAGCTTTCTACTATCCTGCCTCAAGATCATTTAGGGTCGTATCAGCCAGTATAATAATTTGCTCTTATTTGATTTCAATTGATTCTTAGACCAACCTTATGAGGTAATATTGTCATACTTGACTAAAAGATTCAGAAACTGCACCTGAGAGAGAGGCTAAGTGATTCATTCATGGTTACATGGAGTCAGGAAGTATGAACTCTAGTTTCAAAGATCAGACCTGAGTCATCTCATAAAGCAGGTTTTGTTTTCTTTAAACTCCATCATTTAAAACAGTTTCAAACATGTGATAGTTATTCAATAAATGTTGATGAATGAATAAGTAAATCATTTAATCATTTTTATTCAGGTAGCAATCTTCCATCTGTGTTCTGTTTCCAGATGTACTCTACAAAAATCTTGTATTTGTAACCTAATGTTGATATAGGGAAGAATAAAAACAGTAATTTCCAATTTAGATAATGGTAGGTAAGAAAGGCAGATTAATATTTGTTTATTTTTTATCTCAATTCTGGTTTTAATATTTACTAGCTGTGTGACATTGGGCAGTTTTCCTATCTGAGAAGTGAAGATAATATATACATAAAAACAATGTATATATACACACATACACACATATGCATATAAATATTCATGTATATATATAAATATATATATGGTTGTTAATTAACAATAAAGGACTTGGAACAGTGTGTGGTATACAGTAAATACAATGAGTGTTGATGGTGATGATGATGATGCATGGTTTAGAAGAAACATAGGAAGGTTCTTTACTATTGAGTCTTAAAGGATCTATATAAAATTCGTTGTTATTAAAGCCTGAAATTTTTGCCAAAAGATTCAGCAGAGGAAGTGTTACCTCAAAGGTGGCTGTTTCAACTCAGAGTCTGCCTTTTCATGATGAGAGTGTGCCTGGGGCCTGAGGCTGGGGCCGCGTCATCATGGGATTGCTGCTCACTGCTCGTGTTAGTCCTGCCTCTGGGGGGTCAGTCTTGCCACTTGGTGAATTTATGGACTCTATAAAGTAAAAGGGACTAAGAGCAGGGGAGACAAAGTGCTGGTCTCAAACACACAGAAGTGGCAAGAGTTTTGTTGGGATTCCAATGAAGCATGAACTAAGAAAGTGAATTTAGTGACATCCAGAAAATATTAATGGAGCACTGAGCCTACACCAGTCCGTGTGCTGGGTGGTAGAGTTACGGAGACTAATAAAATGAGGTCGATGTCCTCAAGAAACTCATAATCTTGTACGGAAACACATAAGCAAATAATTACAGCCTCGAGGGCTAAGGTTGAACTATGAGCTGGTACGTGTTGGGTGCGGAGTAAGGCTTGGTCTATTTGGCTTGGTTGTGGTGGTCCTACAGGTCCTGGAGAGCACTTCACCGCTGGAACTCTCAGATACCCCCTTCTTCTCTGGTGGTTTTAGGATTGGAAAAGAGAATTCAAGTTAGAAATTTGAATAGTAAACTATACCTGATACCTTCAGGATTTTCAGAATTCTTGAGGTGTCAAGAAAATTCTGGCATCAAAATTTGGAAGTGGGCAAGTCTCTTTTGGCTTACAGCTTGAGTTTATGTATTTGGAAAATGAGACTGTAGCAAAACCAGTTTCTGTGGTTAAAAGAAACCAGCCCCTTAGAACTGTGATTCTGTTGGAGGGCACCACTTAGTGTTCTTCTGTTGCGTTCTCATTTCACAGACAGAGAAAGCAACAATCTCGGTGTTACAGGGAGAGAAGCAACTTAGAGGCCTGAGTATCTTATTTAGAAATTTAGTAATTGATTCACAAACATTTAACTGCATTTTTACTATGGTTCAGGCACAGTGTTGGGTGGTCATGATATGATCCTTATCTTGAAGGAGGTCACAGCCCATGAGGTGTTATGGCATGACAGCCAAGTTGTCTCGAGCTGCTTATAGACAGAGAGTTTGATTCTGCTTTGCCTACTGCATGCTTCACCCAGACTAAGCTTTGTTTACTCCGGACATTAGAAAAAGAAAATGAGGTAACTCTGAATGTCATAAAATACAAAAGTGGCAACAACTTCCCTCCCTCCAGGCCAACATCCGTGGTCCCAGGGCTAGAAACATCACGACCCACTTCGTCCCTTGGAGGCGGAGGCTGGGGGCAGACCTGGTCTTTTGGTTCCTGTCCAGGATGTGCTGGTCCACCAGCAGAGGTGAGTCTCAGGCACATGTACAAAATGCAGAGCTGTGTTTTCCTTACATGACAACCGATGATTGTTTCTTGTTGATTTGGGGTTCCTGGAAACCCCAGGTTGTGAATTAGTGAATCAGAGAAAATGTTATCTTTTTAATTTAGAGGCATGAACAGGTGGCCATTTTCTACTGATGCCCTACTTATTAAAGTTTGTGTTTGGGGAGAACCCTCTCTATACATAACCATTTCTTTCCAAACCCACCCCCGCAAACTATGGGTTTGTGATATGGTCAAAATTTAGTTACTGTCTAGATTCTGTCTGTAAGAGCCTCCAACACTTCAAGTATAGTCCTGAAAGGTTGGAAAATTGACATTTTGACATGACCATTGTTCTTGAGAGGGCGCATACTCCTGAGAATCTACTTCTGTTGAATGTGATCCTTATGTTAGATTTGAATCATGTTAAATTGTGCAGATACTAATATCAGTGGTCATCCATGGTTACAAGAATGAAGGCCTCTTTTTCATGTAAAAAATATCACACTACTATATTATTAATAACTAGTGACAGGAAGCCACTATGGATACAATACCACTTTGAAATTACTTTATTAATCGGAAATTAATATTAATTGAAATGTATTCATCACATGCATGTCAGACATGTGTGAGACATTTAAGCAGGCTATGGAAATGGTTGGTGCACAGGGGGTGGATTCTGTGGCCCCTGGAATAACCCTGCAGCTCCCCCAAATCCCCAGCCTTCAGGCCAGGAGCTGCAGCCACCACATTGCATCCCAGCTTTGTTCTCTTCGTTTCCTTTCTTTGTAGAGCTTTTTAACAACCTGCAGGCGTGCTGTGAGAGCTACAAATTCTATGCCAAGGAAAGCATGCTTAGTCATTGGAGGAAATAAAAAATCCAATAAAGCCAGAAATAAAATTTGACCACTTTGGTACAAGCAAAGCAATGACTGTTTAATGGCCAATAAATTTAATTGTGGAGATGACAATTTTTTATAGCAGTAAATGTGATTACACTTTGGGTCTGTGTTTCCATGACCAGCTTGAAAAGCCATTTGTCACCCGCCTGGCTGTCTGGGTCACCTGCTCTGCTCTCGCGGTCAGAGGCACAGCTGACCAGCCCAGCACCAAGCTCGTTTAACTGACTCCAGTGAGGTTCTAACAGGTCACCTTCTGCACAGCTACTGTTTGGGGAAGAGAAGCACATTAAGCTTATTTAAGCTTTGAGTTCTTAGGTTTTACTGGTGTGGAAGGTAGATATTTAGTTTAATATAGTTTCAAATAATGTGGAGTCTTGACGGACAATAAAGCTGTTTTTTTTTTTTTTTTTTTTTTTTTTTTTTTTTTTTTTTTTTTTTTTTTTTTTTTTTATCAGGCTGGGGTACGGGTGGCTTCAAGGTAGCTGAGCGAGCTAGACATCAGTCCCTACTCCCATTGTTAAAATGCCAGAGTAAGAATTTTCTTTTAGACAGCTGGAGATTGAGGTCTGTCAAACCATGAATATTCTCATCCTGGGTTATGTACCACTGAGGGTAACTGTTCATTTCCATATATTATGGTCTGAAGGAGTTTACTGAGCCCCTTGCTGAGAGCCAAGTTTAACTGGGGGAAGATGCCTGATTACAGTGAGTGCTGAGGGATGTGAGGGGGCAGCACTGGAGGAGAGTGCTGTGTGACAAGGGGAGTGGGATTAACAAGGGGTGGACACAGACAACAACTACTGGCCTGTGACATTTCTATGCCTAGAGCTTCACTATGGCCAGGGCCACTTTAAATATAGCTGTGGACATGGATCTTCCTCTCTTTTTGGAGAAAGTGAGGGGAATGTGATCATTATAGACCTAAGTTTGAATGTTGTCCCTGCCGCTTTATACATGTGTGAGATGTCATGTGTAAAATGGTGACAATGCTGCTTCATGGGGGCATCGTTTTCTGAGAGTTGACACTTCCTAAATGTGGCACGATAACCTTTTCTGTTCCCTCATCCCCTCTTTTTTCCTTTTCCCCCTTACCCCTGATAGAGGGGAAACCCCTATAATTGGGAGGTTATGTTGTTAGAGGTATTTTTTAACTGTAAATGAGATGAGGGTTCTTGACTGCTTTGTAGATACTCCACTCTGAAGGGTTCCCAGGGGCCGAGCCTACCAGGGTCGCTGTGTCAGTACCTGAGGTGGAATCCTGGCTTTATCACTTACTAGTCATGAGACTTTGGGTCAGTTACTCTCTCTGGACCTCAGTTTCTGTAAAAGAGATAACAATAGCATGTCCATCTCCTTGACTGAGCCTGCAGCCCTCTGAGACTGGTCCATGCAAAGAGAATTTACGCAGAAAAGACCAAGGGAAGACAGAAGAGGGGGGATATCAGAGAAGAAAACATGGACTACAGATGGCCAGCTGTGCTTAACTTGAGGGGACTATAAATACATGCAAGTACCATTTTCCGGAGTCTGGGTGGCCACAACTGGGACTCCCTTTGTAGGTTATCTGGACTGGATACTTGCTGAGTGAGAGCAGTCTCCTATCATTATGCTGCGGTGGTGCATTCCTTTGGGGCTTCTAACACCGATTAACTCCGTCAAGTGCCTGCACTGTCCAGTCTCTCTACCAACTACATTTTCCATTGACCCCTCAAAGCAGCTCCCCTCTCATCATTCACATCTTACCTCAAATGTTGTCAGTTCCTTTCAGGGGCCCTCCTCTGAATTTAGTGTTAGGGCAAAAACTGGATTAGCTGATGCAATAATGAGATTTCCAAATATAATATTCTCTCACAGGTGGTAGTCCAGGCCTTTGGGGGTATTTTGGTTCCCTGAGGTCACCCAGGGACCTGGCTTCCTTCCATCTTGTTTCTCTGCCACCTTTGGGCACTGCCCTCACCTACTTTATAAGCAACTACAAGCAATTGAGACAGAATTTGCACACATTTTGTTGTACAGCCATCTCACTGGCAAGAGCTTAGTTACAAAATTGTACCTAGCCGAAACGGAGGCTGGGAATAAAATCTCCAGTTGGGCAACAGTGCGCTTACTTTCAGAGGTCACCATTTGAGCCACAGGTGGCCATTTCCCATAGCAAAGGGCATTCCTGTGTTTTCAGACTGAACATTATCTGGAAAATTATTTTCCAATTTCCCCAGAATTGTGCCCTATTGAGCTTCTGTATTATTTGGTTTCATTTTCTAATTTTAATCAATAATGACAGCACTGTGTCTGTTTTCCTTTTTTCCCTTTTTATTGACTTTATTGGGGTGACACTGGTTAACAAAATCATACAGGTTTCAGGTGAACAATTCTACAACACAGCATCTGTACACTGTATTGTGTGCTCACCACCCCAAGTCAAGTCTCCTTCCATCACCATTTATCCCTTCTATGTAATGTTTCCATGTTAGTTTTTCAAGAACCCCCATTGTCACATTCAAGCTCTAAATCAAATTATCTGCATATCTTTATTTTTATTCATTTATTTTTCCCATTACTTTTATTGAATGCAGACTTATAGTCTTAAATAATAATTTGAATGTGGTGTTTTCAACATATAGTTTTTAGTTATATTTCTTTAAGGAACAAAACTTTAACTTAGAATGGAAAGGCTATAAATGCATATGTACATATTACCATAAATCTAAAACCCTCTTATAAAAATAGAACTCAAATAACTATATATTTTGGCAATATAGCAGTATTGTAAGAGAGCCACAGATATTTTTATTATGTAGCACTGACTCAAAATGAATATTTTGGGTTTCATTTTTTCCTTTTTTTTAATTAAAGAATTTATGTATTATTTTTAGAGTGAGGGGAAGGGAGGGAGAAAGAAAGGGAGAGAAATATAAAGGTGTGAGAGAAACATCAGTTGGTTGCCTCTCACATGCCCCCAGTCAGGGACCTGGCCTGTGACTCAGGCATGTACCCTGACTGGGAAGCGAACCAGCAACCTTTCAGTCTGTAGAACAATGCCCAACCCACTGATCTGCACCAGTCATGGCAGGTTTCATTTTCTATCTCTTTGGGGACAGTCTCTGTTATCAGATTCCCCACAGAGATGTCCACAGCCATGGCTCAGTGTCACCTAGAGTGTGCTTGGAGGGGAAAGATCAGCTTCCAGCCCCTTCCTCCGAGAGAGGTGGTATCCCTCCTGCCCAACTTCCCCATCACCCTTCTTGAAGCCCTCATGGTGCATGGTTGATATCTGAATATAAAGTCAGTTTCCTTTCCCTCTGCTCAGAGAAGGGCAGATGTGAGTTCAGTTCTGTCAAATCAGTGTAGAAAGTTTGAAACAAAAATCACTCAAACAGTGCCCAGTGGGGAAACATCAGTAGGCAGCAGTGCCCACCTGCTTGTTCAAGGCCCTTCACACACATGATTATAATCCTCACAGCCTCACAAGGTTGGGACATTCTTGTCCCCATTTGCTGAATCTCTTGGTCAAAGTCAACAGGGCTGCCTGACCCCAAATCCAGAGCTCTCTGTCTGCCCAGAAATCCCTGGAGGGAAACGAGAAAAGAATTCAGATTTGCACTGTGGTCATTGGGTATGGACAGACAAGTGGCTTTGGGTCAGCTTACAGCAGGTGGACAGTGGTTTCCCAGGCATTCTCAATATGGTTGGGCTGCCACTTCCCAACGGGAGCAGGGAAGTGGATGTCTGAGGGCAGGAGCAAAGACCTACAGACCAAAGACTACGATGGGCAGTACTAGAATTTCCCAGGTCATCCAACAGAAGTCCACAATCTAAAACCAGGGGCTTCATTATGTAAATGAACCATAGTTTTTTGATTCTCTCCTTTACTGATGGGCACTGAAGGATTGTCAAGGGACTTGTATAAGGACCTATGGACAAAGCCAAAGGGGGGAAGGATTGATGGTGGGAGGTGTGGCAGGGGAAAGTGGTGGCAGGAAAATGGAGACAACTGTACTTGAACAATAATAAAAAATGCAACCCCTCCAAAAAAACCCCCCTAAAACCAGAGGCTCAAGGGATTGACCACTTGGGGCTGCTTGTATTTTCAAAGAGCTGAGCAAAGATCAGAATGCTTGTCCCCATCTCTGCCCTGCCTGCTTCTATACAAGTAAGAGTACAGACAGCAAGCGCGGTGGCCCAAAGAAGGAACAGGTTCGGGGCCCCTGGGCCAGAGTAGGGTGCTCAGAGTGAAGGTCACAGAGCACAGCAGGATGGGCAGAGGTGGGAGCAGGGGTGACTTCCCCCTCCCCCACCACCACCTCAGAACTGGCACTGATGAGAGCTGAACTCTGCGCCTCCTCTGGACAGAGGCAGCTATTTGCAGTTTAATTTTTTTGGTTGTTTTCCTACCCCTTGTCCTTTTATATTTCCCATAAAAACATGCCAAAATGGGAAGATCTCCTCAATGATCCCAGCCTCTCAGGGTAATCTCAGCTCTGGTTCTGTGGACTGTTGGCCCCTGTATCAGGGTTGGCTGTGGACGTGGCTGTCCCTCTCCTGGCCAGCTGTCCCCTCAGCCCCTGAGGCCAGCAGGGAGCCCTGCCCTGGGTCCCTCTGTGTGGGTTTTAGTCGGAATTCCTGGACATAAAGGAACCCAGCTGCTCAAGGATATCCTGCTTAGTCCACTGAGATCATTTGCTGAAATTAATGGCACAGCAATTTTCTTAAAAGCCTTTTAAGGATGCATAAAACAAACCAAATCATCAACAGCAGAAAACTCCCAATGTAACCCTCTCTCATATCCTCTAAAAGGCAGACCTTAAAAGGGGGCATGTTTTGAGTGAAGGGGAGTAAGAAAGCAGCCAGAATAACACAAGTGGCAGCATCCTTGTGAAAGTGGACTGGTCTTCCCTGCATCCTCACTGCTTGCCCCGGGCTGCACTCTTTATTCATCCTGGGCTGTCCCTGCAGCTCCTGGGGAAGCAGGGAGCACCAGCTACTCCAGGACAATGCAGATCTGCGTTTTCTCCCTTCCAGAATAGCTAGAGCAGATTTTCTAAACGCAATGGAAGGCTGCCTTGGGAGGCAATAATTGAAATGTGTTCATGGGCCCAGTTCACTATACTTTAAATTAACTCGAGCTACGTGTGTGTAGGGGAGGGAGTGCTCACAGAGCCATATGGCTCAGTGCTGGCCACTCTGAATCATTAGACCACTTCGAATCTGAAAACAAATCCCCCTACTCCTCCCGAAAAGAAAAGAGGTAATGACCCAGAGTTAGCCTCTTTCCTCATGATTCATTAGGTACATTGACCTTTATAAAGTAACTCATATTTTCATTGGGCAAAACCATGACCTGGACACGCTAAGGCCTGCAGGGGAAGCAAATACAACATTAAGCTTCCGAGGCGGTGGAGGAAAATCAGTGTGCACTTCCCCACCTCACCCAGGCCGCGCCTGAGCCAGGCCATGCTCAGCCTGTGCACATGCCAGAGGGCACCTCCGTAACTAATGATGATTCCGTGCATAATGAGGGACACTTCCCTCTAGACACTCAGCTCTGTGTGTCACCTTTGTACAGTCTGTGTGTTGGGCCCTGAGGACAGGGAGCTGCAGAAAGCTAGGGTGAGCACTGGGAACAGGGGTTCAGCAGTGACTGGCAGCTGCAGAATGCTGGGTTTAGGGAGGTGACATGTAGTGGCAGGAGTCAAGGTTGGTGGCACTGGCTGAGCCTTGTTGGTTTTTCTTTTGTCACCGGTGGCTTGCCTGCAACAGATTGTGACAGACTGCAGAGGTCTCATTTCAGTGAGGCTTTCTAACACAGCTTTTGCAAACTTGGTAGAAGAGCTTTCTCTGCAGCCATAGAAGCCAGAGATGCAGAAAAGGATGCTCTCAGGCTGGGGATTGTGGCAGGCACCATAGGCCCAGAGCAGCAAAACATCTCCATGGGTACGGGCACCTGGCTGGTGGAGAGGACAAGTCGATTATTTGTCATGTGTTTTATCTGTGAACACCTCAGGCAGCTCCTTGCACAGGTCCCAGGCCAGCTTCCACAGCCCCATCAGGTGGTTGTCAATAGTCATCCCTGTTACGCCCAAGACGGTACTGGGTCTGAGCTCAGATGCCATCCTTCGGGAATAGCAGCTTCTCTGAATCCACACAGCAGCCTTGTGGTCAGTGATGGCTTTCACAAAACTCAGTGCCTCTGGAGTGGCCAATGGAATGCTGTTCACCTGGCCCTTCTGGAATCGGTGAATGGAGGTGCTCTCACAGGAGGATGCAGGTCTGCGATGGAGCCGGTGGAAGGCCAGCTGGAGGGCCACCTGAATCATGGCTGCATTTCTGCTTTTTTAAAAATATATTTTATTGAATATGCTATTACAGTTGTCCCATTTCCCCCCTTCACTCCCTCTGCCCTGCACATCCCCTCCCACCCACATTCCCTCCCACCCACATTCCCCCCCTTTAGTTCATGTCCATATATAAGTTCTTTGGCTTCTACATTTCACACACTATTCTTGCCCTCCCCCTATTTTCTACCCACCATCTATGCTACTTATTCTCTGTACCTTTTCCCCCTCTCTCCTCCTCCCACTCCCCTGTTGATACCCTCCATGTGATCTCCATTTCTGTTTTTCTGTACCTGTTCTATTGTTTGCTTAGTTTGCTTTTGTTTTTGTTTTAGGTGTGGTTGTTAATAATTGTGAGTATGCTGTCATTTTACTGTACATGTTTTTTATCTTCTTTTTCTTAGTGAATGTTTTCCTGTAATTGTCAAACTTCTAAACAATGGAGTCGAGATTCTTTACTATCTGTTGAAGTTTTTCTGCAGAGGAGGTTAAGAGGCTTCGAATTACCAGCAGCAATTCTACCTCAGCCTCACTCGGGCTGGGGCAGCAGCACAACGCGGCGTGGGCTCGGAGCAGCTTCTTGCTGCTCCTCATCCTGCAGGGACTTGCTGTGCCAGTGGTTTGCCTCATTCTTGCTGCAGCCTCTGCATCGAGGGAGCTGAGTTCCAGGGCTGTCCAGGCACAGCAGGCAGACGCAGTGCTCAATCTTGATCACGTCCAGCGAGTCCCAGCTGGTGGAGTCCTGGGCTCCAGGGAGGGAAGGCAGGTGGACTAGAGTCACATGATGGGAGACTGGGGTTTGTGGCTCCTGGGGAGAGAGCTGAAGGGCCAGGGCCAGGATCCCTGTGCTGAGGCCCTCTCCCATACCACAGTCACCATCTTTCCCACCTTCATGTGTTTAAAGTGGAAATCTAGTCAGGTCTTGCAAAATCCAGGGACATACTCACTTGCCTTTTGTCTTCTGGATTCCTGGCTTTTTAGTTAATCCTATCTACAACTCAAGACTGCAATTCTACTGCCTATGGGTTTCTGTTCTGCCTTCCCCCTGAACCTGAGCGTAGAAGGGGCTCCGCAACGGTTCTGTACCTGCTGCTTCCCGCAGCCTTTACAAACTGATTGGAGTGGGCTATTTGCCATTTGCTTCTAACAACTTTACTTTGGGTGAGTTTCCACCAAGAATATGTGTATGTCTTTTCGGAAAGGTAGATGGTTTGTTCATTCATAAAGTTTTCGACACCAGGGTTTATAGCCTATCTTAGTTTCCTCAGTGTTTGAGGTCAGCTTCAGTTATTTTAACAGGTGCTCATCACACTACAAATAGTTACATAAATACTAGCTCAGCCCCTCACGTATTGCCTGGCATATAATAGGAGCTCCATAAATATGTGTTGAATTAATTAATATATGAACACTTCATAGACATACTCATTTCAACACCATTTTTGATGTTATCTGTATTTTATAATTGCCTTGGGCACAATGATAAGAAAGCTTTATAGCTTTATAGTCACCTGTGTAACCAACTGGACTGGGAAAAATTACCAAGCAACATTCTGGGCTATTTGGAACCATTAAATATTGACCTTGCCTTCTGGGCAGCAAGGAAAACAGGTATCCTCACAAGAGGATACTATAATTTCTCTCCTTCTCTGCTCATCTGTTTCATTAAAATTACAATTTAAAAACCTGACTTGTCCTTGGGGCACTCTAAAGCTCTTGGTGTTTTATGTGACTTCTTTGTTCAGAGCACAGGTAATTTCATGGCATGAAGAGCTTGACCACCCTGTCACATATAGTGGCGTTTTATTAGATTTTTGAATGGACTTTAACATTTGTGTGTTTTGGGATGGGAGCAATTACCTCACTTTCATCTGTTTTTGAAGTAAAATTGGAACCAATGCGTGCAAAAATAGAGACCCCCTGAGCTTAAGATTCAGGAAAGAATTACTGAGCACCTCTAAGGGGTCACGTGAACTTACACAGTGCCAGATGCCTTCACATCGCTGTCTGGCCTAATGCTGTCCAAGTCAGCCTCAGCATCTTTCCTCTTCTGTACATTACCGTACTTTTGCAGACTTCACCTTTTATTTTGGTGCTGTGTGAATCTGTTTAAGGAAATCTTACAATTTTAGCAGTTGCTTAATTACTTTTTATAGAATCGATTTTATATTCCATGAAGAGCTTGCCAAAAACAGGGGCTGTCTCATTCACATCATTTATTGCTCAGGAGCTGACACAGGTCCTAACTCAAAATGTGTCTGTTGAAAGAATGAATGAGTAAATCACTCACACACACACACACACACACACACACACACACACACACACACACACCAAACAAGCAAACAAAAAAAACCCTGTCCTATCCTGTATTTCCTGGCATCTATTCTACTAAATTTGGAGAGCACTGTGTGCTCCTCTATGATGCCAACTGTTAGGATTTTACCCTACTTAAATAAATTTGACAGTACAGGGAAAAAAAAAACTAGAAAAGGCACAAAAGAGCAGGACAACTGTAAAGTTAACAAGTAGACTTGTGTAGTTACAGGGTGCCGATAGAAAACACAAGACTCAGGGGTCAGAGAGAAAAAGGCTTCATTATTCACTGTGAAGTCAGTGGCAAAAGTTGCCTCAGTTCCACAAACCCTAACCTCCACATAGCAGCAGAGCGGTGGGTAGAGCCTTCACGTTCAGTGGCGTGCACCACAAGAAGGAGCTCTGTGGTTAGGAAATCTATTGCTTTCACAGCAAGCAGTAAGCCAGCATAGTCTACGACCACAGGGACAGCACATCACAGCAGAGGTCCAAGTAGTGCATTCTTCACTTTTCAGAATTTCCAACTGCACCAAAAATCCCGAGAAGTAGCACAGTGACACTCTCACGCAGTGAAGGAACGAGCAGGACCTTGTAGTTTTGGCCCATGCAGCAGACATACAGAGAGTACAAGATGCCCTTGGCAGGTGCATTGCAACACCAAGGAGCTTGAAGACACTTTCATGTGACAGTCACTTTGCAGAGAAGACTGAGGTTCTGAGAATTAACATGACTTTGTTCAAGGTTATGCTTGTGCTGTTTTCAGGACAGAAACCCATTTCTTCAGACTCTGTCAAATACTCTTTCCTTGGCATCACCGTTGCCTCTCTCTGTGACGTTTGTTGCTTATATTCCTTGGAGCTGTATCACAATTATCAACTGCTAAACCAAATCTCCTTACTTGTTTCTTTGCTATATATCACAGAAATGAGTGTTATGACTCTGTGGTGTAGAACTTCACAAAGCATATTGTATTGAACATTGTGCAGGGAAAAGGCTCCATGATAAATCATTTAATCCTCACACCTGTTTAGGACCTGGTGCACACACTGCCTCTCAGTCAGGGACTCGTAGCGCAGGCAGAGCACGGCGTAAATTGTAAGAGCATGGGCTCTGAAGTCAGAGAGGTTTGGGTTCAATTGGATCTGCTCATTGGGCTTATGCTCCTGAGCATGGTGTTAAAATCCTATGAGTCTGAGTTTCTCCCTCAGAAAAATGTAGCTGATTATATCTATTTCTCAAATTTGGTGACAAAATTAAGTGAGGTGACTTATTTAAAATGCTTGGCACCCTGTCTGACATACAGCTTAATATGGCTCAATAGGTAGCCATAAGTGATAAATAAATAATGCAGAATAAAGGCTCTGAGAAATCCTGCCCTGAAGAATCCCACCCAACATTAAATAAGCATTTCTCAAATGCATTGCATTGGTTTCTTACTCTGAAAGATCCACTTGAGGAAAATTTACTGGAGAAGCCAAAAAGATTGCCTCATTTAGAGATGGTTAGACCCAGAATGAAACGTTATACAGAGGAGTTAATTCTTATAAATAATTGCCCTAATATCTTTGACTTGCTGTTTAAAACATAAAAAAGTTTTGGCTTTTGTGATGTCCTTAAACTCGGGTCAGGCTTCTCAGCAGTTTCTGAGATGTTTTAAAGCATCACTGCTTATTGATTTAATCGTATTCTGCCAGAGATGCTGATTTCATTCTACCACCACAGGAGAAATTCTTCTGATAGCAAGTTCAATGAATCTTCCTTCTGAGGGCATGCAGCTGGTGAGCTGAGCAAACATGCCTCTCCAGAATGCTAAATACTCTTCCCAGTCACAGGTAAACAAAGGTGGAACCCAGCAGTCAGGCCTTTCTGCCCTCAATAACAAAAGAGCTCCCTGAGCTTCCATTAGTCCAAATTCCCTGCCTGGAATTTAATGAATAATGTGGGTCCTGAGCTCCTGGGCTTCTTGGGAGAATCTTTCTGTTTAGAAAACTCTTAGCTGAAAGGTCAAACACATAAGAAAGCTGTCGTTGGTACTTTTGAGCCTCTGCCCTTCTCTGCCAGGGTGTAGTGGCTCATAGCAGCTAACTGTGCATCCCATTCCCCAGCTCTGTTCAGTGATGTCTTGTTGAAGGCTCAAAATAGACCTGGGTGGGAGTTTTTATACCAAAGAAATCAGCAAATGCTATAAATCCATGCTTCTCCCACACCCAGTGCCCATTCATTAGCACCCTGCCACCTCACCCCCTCAAATGTGTCTGGGTGCTTTCCCAGTACTTTCATCATCTTGTTGCACTGGCATTTCATTGGTTGGCTGTCTTGCCCACTAGACTCCAAAGCAAAAACTGTATTTTCATGTCTTCCGTATGTTTAACATCTGGCACATTGGCAGACAGTAAAGGTGACGGAATCCATAAGTGAATTAAAGATTCTGTGAAGCCATCACTTCTATGTGATTGAGTTTTCTGTGAGAAATGGGAAAAATTGTGTATGTATATGCTCTATATTATCAAACAATCTTGTCAGCTCCATTGGCATATTTATTCTTGGAATACACTACAGTTTCTGGAGCTAGCCCAAGGATAATTTGTGTGTATCTTTGTCCACAGATCAGAATTCACCTGACTGCTATTGCATCCCCTTGTGTGGCCATTGATGGGAGGAAATTAGAGCTTAATCCAATTGCATTCCCAGGCTACAAACTCTTCCCTTCCCTCAGGATCTGGATGGAAATGCTCCCTCTTCAGCAAGAAATTGAGGTTATAGTCCTGGCTGGTGTAGCTCAGTGGATTGAATGCTGGCCTGAGAACCAAAGGGCTGCTGGTTTGATTCCCAGGGCACATGCCTGAGCTGTGTGTGGGCCAGGTCCCCAGTAAGGGGTGCTCAAGAGGCAACCACACATTGATGTTTCTCTCCCTCTCTTTCTCCCTCCCTTCCCCTCTCTAAAAATAAATAAATAAAATCTTTAAAGCAAAAAAGAAATTGAGGTTACAGTTTTTGATAGAATCACAAACTGTTCATTAGAATGCCCTGTGTCAGTATGGTTTGAACTGGAATAACCCACTGAGGACTTTGTTATCAAGAATCACTGTTAAGAGGGTGCTGTTGACATTTACTATGACCAGGGTGGGCATTTTAAACCAGAACTGAACACAGACACCATTGCCTAACCCATAATAATATTGTGGATTAAAATTCCCAAAAAGGGAAATGACGTCCAACTGTACTATTAGGATGGATGAGTGACTTCCTGTCTGTAGAATTCATGGTCCTTTACATGCTGAGCCAATGATCTTGGCTATTGCTTTCTGTCACTGGTATTGAGAAGCTGAATTATGATGAAAAGAAATAGTTTTATTAGAAATAATAAAAGAAATTTTTTATTCTATGCTCACTATGGTGCCAGGCCTGTGTTAAGTGGTTTACACATATTATTCAATTAGCACAACCTCAGGAAGGAGGAATAATTACCCTTATTTTACTGGTGATATAACTGAGACCCAGGCTGGTTGAATTAGAGATCTAGGATCACATAGTTACTGAGAGGCAGACTGGTGCTTACATCTGAATGTGTCTCCCACCAAAGTCAAAGCTGTTAACAGGTATGGTATATGGCCTTCCACTTCACCACAAGGTCAAAGAATGGTAAATTACATACATATGCATTTTATTTCATATATCTGTATGTTCATTTTTCAGAAAGGAGATATTCAAACTGAAACATCAGTAACATTCTAGAAAAGTTATTTTGCAAATTATTATTTTCTTTCAGTCCAGAATTTCCATTCTTTCTCTGTGTTAAATGTCCTGCAGGTTTATAGGGTACTCATTTTGGAGGACATGTATGCAATAAGGGAAACCATAATTTTACTCAAATTAAAGTTGAGAGGCTAATGTTCTAAATCTTTCTCTGTCTCTGTGTGATTTCGGTTTTATCACAGGAGGTACAGACCAATTAGTATGGATTTAGTGTGCATAGTAAGAGTGTGGCTTTTTGGAGTTAAGCCTAAGTTCAAATCCTGGCTCTGGTATTTACTTTCTGTGTCTCCTTAAGCAAATTACTTAACTTCTCTGATCCATAATTTCTTCATCTATAATATGGAAATAATAGTATCTTATAGTTCCACTTATGGATAAGATAGGATGCTTTATATGAGACCCAAAGGCAACAAATTAGTGTCACTTTAAATGAACAGACATCCTACCAAAAAAAAAAACAAAAAAAAAACAACAAACCAAAAAAACAAACATGGTTTAAATAAATTTAAAACATTCCTATACCTCTCAAAAATCACCTCTAAGTTTTGGGGTGGTGGAGAAGTATAATTTTAGAATGCAGGAAAATACTTTTAAAATTCTCTCTTCATTGCTGATACTTTTAAAATCTGCCACCTAAGAAACAGCTATTCTCCAAAATTCTGCTTTCTCTCTCTCTCAATATCAAGGAGTAATGTCCCCAAAACAAACCCCAATAGGTGATGACTTCCATTCTTTCACAGTTTTTATTTTTCACTTCTGAAAGCTCCTTGTCTCTTTTTGTACTGTAATCTTCTCTCCAGCCCCACCCCACCCCCCACCTCTTTATGCTTTATATGGATTCTTCTCACAACGAAGCTCCTCCTCCCACTATGTAAATCAGCATAACAAGGCAGCACAGCGAGTAGTAAAGAGCAGGGCCTCTGGAACTACTAAATTCATAGTCTCTCAGTCCCAACGCTGTTAGTTGCTAGCTATCCTTGTTTCCTCCCCTGTAAAGTAGTACCTAGCTTCCAGGCTATAAAAGAGATCCATATATGTAAAGTGGCTTAGACCCATATGTGGCATGCAGTAGGCACTGATAAGGTTACACATGGGAACAAGAAATGTGGAAGACATTCTCTGCTGTTACAGGAGGGCACCATGGAGTATAGAGGGACCAGAGAGGACATTTTTCTAAAACACAAATTGCCAAGGAAATAAAGGTCAGTCTTTTGCCCTGATTTTCTTTCAGCAGATAGAGTATTTCAATTGAATGTTCAATAATTTGGCACTATCCCAGATCCTTTTTTTCATTCGTTTGTTTGAGTTATTTTACCTCTTGAATGAATCCTGAGGTATTAGTAGTCAGCAATCTGTCCTATAAGAGAAAATCTTTAGAGAAACTTCAACTCAGATATTGCTAAACCCTGCAATCATAGCATAAGAATAGCAGAAAATTATACTTCAGCCCTTTGAAAAGAAATTTATTCATTCACTCATTTGTTCATTCAGTCATTCATTCCAGATAAATATATTGAATACTCATCAGGAGACAGGCACTAAAGATGCAAGAAAGAGCAAAGTAAACACTTCTTACTTTCATAGTCTATACTATGATGAAGGAGAAAAGACATTTATCAAATCATCTCCTGGGCAAATGTACATTACAAGTAGGAAGGGAACATATATGATGAATGTGTGCCAGTATCAGGAGGACCTTATGCCACAGGCATAATATTAGAGTCTGACCTAGAACTTGAACTCTAAGGAATATGTGGTGCTGGAGCCCATGATGGGGTTTTGGTGCTCTGGCCCCTGCTGTGTAGTTTTCTGCTAAAGGGAGCTGTGCTTATAAGAAACAGAGGCCCAAATGGATAATGAAGTACCAAGTCTGCTGGGCTTCTCCAGTACATTGTGCTAGAGCATCAGGCTTATGATGGCAAATCTGAGCGGGGCTTCCTTCTCTTTCCCCAATGTAATAGGTGAGTTCATGGCAAGGGCTCTCTCTACCCCCCAAGTTACACACATATATGAGTTGTTAGCACTGGGAGCACAGATGAGGAAGGAACAGCCTCTGGAAGGCAAGCCTTGCCTGCCGAGTGGTTAGACAGTGTGGCTTGGTAGCAGAAGTAGGAAGGATTCTGTTATGCTGAGTGAAGTAAGCATGAGAGGAAGACAGCCTCTGCTTCAGTCACATGCAGGGAGTGGAGTGGAAGATCACGTGCTCACATTATCAGTGTCCCCTCCCCCCGAAGAAACTTGGTCAACTCTACTTCAGGTTCTGACCACTCCTATCGCCTCTCTGGGAAGGGGCTTCAAAGGGGGTTCATAAAAGTATAAATGTGGGCAGTACTTACCTACCTTTTATCCTAAGGTAAGTAGATATCTGAGGGGAGAGAATCATTACCTCCCTCTCCAGTGAGTGGAAGTTGAAATAAAGTGTGTGTGTGGTGGGGGGAGTGGAACACTCTAGGCTGACAGGCACGTGCAAAAGAGATGGAGAGAGTATGACATCAAGGAACAGTGAGAAAACCTGTGCACCAGGAGTGCAGGAGATGAGCGTGAGCTCGGCGGTGGTGGACATGAGTTGCAGAACAGACAAGGCTAGACGGTGAGGGGCCTTAAAATCCATTTAAGGAGTCTGGTGTTCTACCAACAATGGCAAGATCTGGGAGGGTTTGCCTCAATTTTCTCCATCTTATACAAGCAGAGGACCATTTCTAAAATCTATTTATGCTCTAAAAAGCTACTATAGCCCTGGCCAAGCGGCTCAGTCAGTTGGAGCATCATCTTGTATGCTAAAAAGTTTGCAGGTTTAATTTCCCGTCAGGGCATATACCTGTGTCATTGGTTCGCTTCCCAATTGGGGAATGTACAGGAGGCAACCAGTCAATGTTCTTCTCTCACATTAATATCCATCTGTCTGTCTGTCTCTCTTTCCCCCCTGTCCCTCTAAAATCAATAAACATATCCTCAGGTGAGGATTTTTTTAAAAAGCTATTACAGAGGCCATACATCTAAGATGACCATGTGTCCTGACTTGCCTGGGGTTGTTCTAAATTTCTGCCTATTTTCCCAGCTCAGAACTGTTCCAGGTTGGATGGTGAATTACATGGCCACCTCAGTGTACTCGGAAAATGTGTAGGCTGTGGAACCACACTGCCTCAGTTAGCATTCTGGATCTCTCATATCCTAGCAGTGTGACCTTGGGCAGCCACTCTCTTCCTTACTCGCATCATCTCTAAAATGGGTTGATTTTAACTTTACATTTAGGGTTGTGTAAGGATTAACTTATTAACACACATAAAATATGTGTTCCTAGAATACCATAGATACTTAATAAACATTCATGATCATTATTATTGTATATTTTTATGTTTCCTCTTACTTGGATCATTTTGGGATAACACCTAGAAATTCCTTATTGCATTCCACTGACTTTACATTTTATAATAGTAATGACAGGGTTGGTCAGAGGCTCCACAACGGGAGAGGCTGTCAGTTAAAACAAGCCACCATCACTTCAGTGTATACCGCATGTCAGCCCTCTAAAAGTGACTTACGGGTGGTTTTCTGTTTCACCTCTCACACAGCCTCTGGGAGCATGCACCAGGGGTCTGATTTGTAAACGAGGAGCCGAGCTCAGGGAGGTTAAGTATTTATTCAATGTAACAGAGGAGCAGAGTAGAGATTTGATCCATGATTCATGATTTAGCAGGGGTGTCCAACCCATGGCCCACAGGCTGCGTGTGGCTCAGGGTGGCTATGAATGCAGCCCAACAAAAAATTATAAATTTACTTAACACATTATGAGATTTGTTTTGTGATTATAGTGATTACATGTTGCAATGTATTTAATGTGTGGCCCAAGACAACTCTTCTTCTTTCAGTGTGGCCCAGAGAAATCAAAAGGTTGGACACCCTGAAGTAAACCATTGCCCTCCGTGCTCCTTGGCAGCCAACCTTGGGGTCAAGGCAGTGCCGAGCTCCTCTCAGGAGCCAGTCATTGCTCCTAATCCATGTGTCTAAACTTCCCCCGATTCAGACGTATTTGTATTTTCAGTCTGTATCATTCCCTGGGACGAGAGGAGTGAAAGCATTACTTTAAGTCTGCCATTCGCTGTGCACGGTGGGAAGGGCCCAATTTAATTGCCATGAAACTTCTTCCTTTTCCTCTCCTAAAGGGCTTACTTGTCCTTTGTTGTCGGAAGTGGGTGAACATGTTGGGGTTCTGCTTCTACAGGGTGGTCATGATGTTACAATTTCTGAGTGCGTCTTTCCTCGACCTCACCCTTTCTTCACTGGAGAGCCATAACCTTTTCCTTCTGTCCTCATGTGTCAGTCCCCGCTTCTCAGCCTTACCTGTGTCCATGCTGAAAGTATAAAGGCTGCGGCAATATATAAAGTACAAGGCTGAATACATGCACTTGATGTTTGGTGCTTGAAAGGTTATGTACATGAGAGCATTAAAAGGTCAGGCTTTACGTGTTCAACTGGAGAATCACATTTCTTTTGTAGTGACACTTTAATCTGTAGTTTTCACTGAATAAAGGTATTATTTTCTTTGGAGTCAGGCAGATGCAGAGTGAAATCTTGGTTTCACCATTTACTTACTGTGTGTCCTCCAGCAAGCCATTCACTCTCTCATCCTTGGTTTTCCCACCTGGACACCCACATAACAGACCTGGATGTCTTGTACCTGTGAAACATAGTTTAAAGCCACTTAATAGCCACTGTCTCATCGGCACCTCTCAATCGCCCAGAGCTCTAGGGAAGCTTGGTTACAGAGCTGGGAAATCAACTCAGGGCTTCCATTCCTGTATCTAGGAGCAGCTGGTACAAAGGACATGAGGTTTACTAGACCCACCTGTGTTTGGAATCCACATCTACATTTTCAGCTTTTTGTAACTCCTTCAAGTTACACTTGTAATAGCTCAGTTACACTGTAAAATCTCCACACAAATATTTCAGTCTTGGGGGACGTGGAAGGCAAAATAATAATCCCATTCCCCCCAACAGATGTCTATACCCTACCCTGTAAATAAGGTACTTTACATGGCAAATAAGATGCTGCAGATTGAGTTAAGGATCTAGTGATGGGAAAATTATCCTGGATTACTATTTTAGGCCCAGTGAAATCAGTGGAGTCCTTATGAGAGAGAAGTAGGAGGGTTGGGGTCAGGGAAGAAGATGTGACAAAGAGAGCAGAAGTTGGAGTGATGCGGGGGAGGGGCCTTGAGCCCAGGAATGTGGGTGACCTGTAGAATCTGGAAAAGGCAAGAAAATAAACTTTTCCCTGGGTCCTCCAGAAGGAACACAGCTCTGCTGACCCCTTGACTTTAAGACTTCTGACTTCCAGAACTGTAAGATAATATTTTAAGCCACTAACTCTGTGGTAATTTATTATAGCAGCAATAGGAAACAAATACAGGAGATTTATAATAATAATAATATTGATGAGGATGATTTACAATGATAATGACTAGAATGACAATAATAATTAATAATACCCAATATGGTACATGTTTCGGGCATTTTTAATTGAATTTATTGAGATGACCTTGGTTAATAACATTATATAGGTTTCAGGCATATAATTCTGTAGTACATCATCTGTATATTGTATTGTAAGTTCACCAGACAAAGTCAAGTCCTCTCCCGTCATCGTTTATCTCCCCCCATACCCTTTCCACCGCCCCCCACACTCCCTCCCCTCTGGTAATCACCATGCTATTATCTGTATCTATGAGTTTTCTTTTCTTCTTCTTTTATTTTTTGCTGAATCCCTTC
>PVKU01014449.1:0-23043 GCA_004027475.1 Anoura caudifer | reverse complement strand
ATAGATGGTAGGTAGAAAATAGACAGGGGGAGGGCAAGAGTAGTGTGGGAAATGTAGAAGCTAAAGAACTTATGACACATGGGCATGAACTAAAGGGGGGAATGTGGGTGGGAGGGGTGTGCAGGGTGGAGGGTAATGAAGGGGGGAAAATGGGACAACTGTAATAGCATAATCAATAAAATATAATTTAAAAAAAAAGTAGAGTCAAGAAATGGAAAGAACATCCCATGCTGGTAAAATTATGTGAACACTGAATCAAGCCTTTAAAGCAGCTATGCCTGTTATTGAACTACTCAGTCATCACAAGCCAATATGTCTTTCTTAAGCCAGTTAGAGTTAGACTTTCTAATTCTTGAAAGGGAAAGAATCTATACTAAAGCAATATTTACCTAACTTCATATTCCTAAGAGTAAACTTTGTATTTTCAGTTATGTAAAATTTCCAGGAACACAAACTACTTGCTTTGTGATAATCATGTATCACACACTCCAAACAAATGCATTGTATTCATGCTAATTTTCTATAGTCATCAAGTCATCCATTTAGAACTTCTTTCTAATGATTGAATTGTTAAATTGCATCTACAATGTTATGATCACTTACCATTTAAGAAATACAAGGGTTTTAACGTGAGTATAATATATGTGTATCTGCACAATTGATTATATGTACATAGATATATATTAATCTAAATCTGTATATCCCTACTAAAAATGAAGGTGTACTTAACATGATTAAGAAAGCCAAATGAGAAAATTTAAGACAAGTGAGATGGAGTGACTTGCTAGAAGCTAAGATAAAGTGACTTGACTTACCCAAAGTGATGCATCTAACTGTGGGAAAGCCAGCAAGATCCTTAACTGCTAGCCTCATTATTCCACTGTTAAATGTGCAGGAAATCTCAGGCAATATGTGGTATAGAAACATGAAAAAGAATAACTCTCATTATGAAACATGGAGTGTCAGAATCGTCATTCACTTTGTGCAGATCATAGAATGCTTATTGATTTTGTTTCTGAAATCTCATACTGAGTATTTGTCTAATCCTTTTAGAATGGGAAGTTTGATTGTTCAGTATAATCCTGTGTGTCATTTTCTGGCTGAGAGCCTGATATGAAAAACATGAGCCTCACAAATCCACCTCTATGGCAATGTAGCCCTGGTCTTCCACCATAGCAGAACCTCTACCGCAAGCGTTACAACTCAATAGTATATAAGTATTTTTTCTGACATCATATTGCAAGTGATTTAAGGCAAGCAATAAGTAGCTCATTACCATGGATCATGATGATTCCTACATATTTTCTAGTTAAGAAAATGCAATCAGATTGATCAAGAAAATAGAGGTTGATAACATCAAATGCTTGTGGACATGTGGAGAAATCAGCAAT
Source organism: Anoura caudifer (assembly GCA_004027475.1). Classification (NCBI taxonomy): domain Eukaryota; kingdom Metazoa; phylum Chordata; class Mammalia; order Chiroptera; family Phyllostomidae; genus Anoura; species Anoura caudifer. The sequence continues at coordinate 21,652 of PVKU01014449.1, read as the reverse complement.
CAAATGTTATTGGGAAACATGCTAATTGTAGTTAATTACATAGTAATGTTAATTGGGCAGGGAATAGGGTAGTCTCTACTAAACTTTAAAATGCACATACTTTGGCCTTGGCTGGTGTGGTTTAGGGGATTGTGTGCTGGGCTACAAATTAAGGGGTCACTGGTTCAATTCCCAGTCAGGGCCTCGAGGACATGCCTCGGTTGTGGGCATATCCGCTTAGGGGACGTGCGAGAGGCAACCAAAAATTGATGTTTCTCTCTGTCTCTTTCTCCCTCCCTTCCCCTCTCTCTAAAGATAGATAAGTAAAATATTTTAAAAATAAAGAAAATACATATACTTTGAACAAGCAATCTTAATTCTAGGACTGTATTCCACAGAAAGGAAAGCTCAGGTACTTAAGCCCAACGGTGTTAATTACAACATTATAATGGCAAAAATATTCTGTCCATCCTAGATGATCATCAGTGAGATAATTATGGAATAAATGATGGTACATCAGTGGTATGGAATGCTATTTATTTACTTATTGAAACAAATTATTTATACACACACAGAGTGAGACATCCATGATGTATAGATATACAGTTTAAAAATTACAATAAAATATGCATAGGATGACCTAATTTTGCTAAAAAAATTTATATGGCTTTTAGTACTATGTAAAATGAGTGAAGAATATACATTACTTGTTGACAATTACATAGGTAGCACACATTGGAAAGATCAGCAAGAAATGCTTTATTTTTACTTTATGTATCTTTATCTTATTTTAATTCTCACATAGCTGTGTATTCATGTATTAAGTTAAAATTTAGAAATGTATTTTGGGAGAAAAAGGAAAATGGAATAAAAAATTAGCTTAACAGACATTTTGATGCTTTTTTTAAGTGTCTGGTTTTGGGTAGTATGTTAAAGTTGTATTGAATGTTAGTAATTATTTAACACTGGCCTTATTAACTGGCCCTTCAGAAGTCAAATTACTATCATCAGTAAGATTTATATGTGAACTTATAACTTAAAAGAATAAAACTGGCTCTGGACTGACTTAGAATTTTTTGCTTGATGTCAGACAGAATTGTCATGTACTACCTGTGATATTTTTTAATTGGGTTTTCTAACCTTCAGTATCATTGTAAGTAAAAAAGGTTAATAATTAATAAATAAAAAAGGTTAATAATTAATAATAACTACTTCACAAAGTTATTAGGAAAAGAAGTGACTTTGCAAGTAAAATGCTTAACTCTGTGCTTGGTATAGTATAAACACTCCATAAATGACAGATATATAATTACTATTAGTAATATTAGTGCCATTAATAATATAGCACAGTAGTATTAATATCGGTATAGCAGTCCTTACTGTTGCCGTGATCATAGTTTTTTGTCATGTTACTAGTAGCAGCACTACATGGCAAAGAACATCTTCAGCTGTGTCTGTCTATTATAATGTCTACTCTCATGAATTATGGTCAGTGGAAGACCTTTCAGAAGTAGATGTGCATTGATAGAACTGTATATGAGACTGGAATATCAGTCTTTATTCTGCTCCAGTCACCTTCATGAGCATTTCAATACTTGAAGTTCTGCTTCAAGGCCTCTTTGGAGAATTTGATACTTGTGCCTTTCTCAATAAATAGCCTCTCATCTGAGATTTCAACAAGTGTGAATTTTGCATATTCAACCCCATATCCAAGACACAAGAAAAGCTTTTCAAGAAAATTATTGGTGTCACTAAACTCATTCAAATAACAGACTCAAAAATACTACATAGATCCAATTCTACTTCTTGAAGAGTTTTCATGGTGCTTTACTTAACTATAAGCAGCACTAACAAGAAAGTCTTAGAGAATAGCTAAATTATAAATATTAAAACCTTTTCGTGACAGCCAAATTCAGCAAGGCAGGTCATGGATATTCCACTCAACTGTCGCAGAGTTCAATTCAATAAAATGATCATAATATATTCATAACAGTTTAATGAAAAGGTTGATCACTCTACAAGTTTATAAGTTATTAACACTTTGATACATGTTTTTCTGAATTGATGTTTTATCTATCCATGTCTCCATTTATTTCTCTATCCATTCATCAATTAATCTAGTCCACCTAATATTTATCTCATCTTATCTCATGTCATCTTATCTTCTGGAGCATATTCCATATACAAAATCTCTCACTAGGTTTTTTGGTTCCTCGAAGTAAAACATAAAAATAAATAAGACAAGTTTTCTTGTAAGAAAAGTATATCTTTGTGAGATATAATCAATGAAATAATATGTTCTAACAGCAGAATGAGGTGTGTTATTGGAAAGCAATACTCAAAGTATTTTAGAACACAGTAGGTGAAAGAACAATTTATGTTGGCATTGTTAAAGAAGAGTTTGCAAAGCATACAGCATTTCTATAATCTATTAGGAATATGATGATTTTTACATTAATAATTCCAACCATACACACTCAGTAATGAGTTAGCCTCTCTTGTTTATCTTTTCCACCTATGGTAATTTCAACAAACAATAGAGATTGAAACTGTCATAATGTACAATGCTTCCATGGTATTTATAACAGAGCATGCAAGTCAACTGAAAATTGGATTACATGTGACCTATCCTGGAGAATGCTCTGTATGTATGCAAGAAGATTATGGGGAGGGCTGGGGCAGTGGGCTGGGATGGATGTAGAAGACAGAAAACTGTACAAGAACAACAATTAAAATTTAAAAATTAAATAAATAAAAGAAGATTATATATACTGCTACTATTTTGTGGAATTTTCTGTTATGTCTGGTGGGTCCATCTAGTCTGCAGTGTTGTTCAAATTGTCTGTTTCCTTATTGATTTCTGTCTGGGTGATCAATCTATTATTGAAACCAAGTAATTCAGTCTTTTACTATTGTTATATTGCTGTTTATTTCTCCCTTTATATCAGTCAATGTTTGCTTTATATATTTAGGTGCTCTGATATTGAGCACATATATATTTATATTTGTTATATCTTCTTGCATAATTGACCCTTTTATCATTATGTAATGACCTTCTTTGCCTCTTGTGACAGTTGTGGTTTAAATCGATTTTGTCTGATATAAGTATACCCACCTCTGCTTCTTTGGTTACTGTTTGCATGGAATATGTTTTTTCTACCTTACATGCACAGTATACAAAATCAATATACAAAAATCAGTTGTGTTTCCATACGGTAAAAATAAACTATCTGAAAAGGAAATTCAGAAAACCCATTTACAATAGTTTAAGAAGAATAAAAATAAGATTTAACCAAGGAAATGAAAAACTTGTACACCAAACACTGAAAATGCAGGTGAAAGAAATTAGAGCAGACACAAAAAAAAATGGAAATATGCCTGTGTTCATGGATTGGAAGAATTAATATTGATAAAATGTTCATGTTACTCAAGGCAATCTATAGATTCAATGCAATTCTTATAAAAAGTCCAATGACAATTTTTACAGAAATAGAACAAAGTGATTCTAAAATTCATATGAAACTAAAAAAGACTTCAAATAGCTAAAGCAATGTTGAGAAAGGAGAAAAACATATATATATATGAGAGAATAGTAATAAACCCATACATAACATTTACAGTGAATTTATTTTTGACAAAGTTGCCAAGAATAAACAGTTGGAAAAGAATAGTCTCTTCAATGAATAGTACTGAGATAACTGAATATCCACATGCAGAAGAATGAAATCAGATCCTTATGTTACACACAAAAACAAACCCAAAATGGATGAAAGACTTTAATGTAAGACCTGAAGCTCTGTGGCTCCATTGTGTTTTCCTATACATTCCTGTTTTTATTTGTGGTATTCCATACCTTTTCCTCCTTTTTTAAGGTATGCATCTCAGCTGTGTGTGTGTGTGTGTGTGTGTTTACCATTAGTTTTATGGAAAAGAAAGTTTCATAATACAGTAGTCCTTTTTCTTGGAATGCATCTGACCTTTGTCCTCCTTTCCAAATTCAGACCTTTACCCTCTCCCCTTTTATGTTTTTGTGGTCACAAAGTATCCTCATTTAGGCTGCAAATTTGTTAGTGATCTTACTCATAATTTTCTCACTTTTTGTTCTTTGTTTTGGGTAGAATAACCCCCTCGAGTCTTTCTGGCAATGGAGGTCTTCTGGTAATAAATTCTCTCAGCTTCTGTATGTCTGGCAAAGTCTATTTCTCCTTTATATGTGAAGGATAACTTTGTTAACATATTATTTTTGGTTGACCCTTTCTCTTTTTCAGTGGTTTGAATATTTGGTTCCACTCTCTTCTAGTTTGTAAAGGTTCTGCTGAGAAGTCTGACAGTAACCCAATGGCCTTTCCCTTAGAAGTTACTGTCTTCTTTTCCCCGCTGCTTTGAGAATTCCTTCTTTGTCATGAATTCTTGGCAATTTTAGTACTATGTGCCTTGGAGAAGGCCTTTTTGGATTGATGTAACTAGGTGTTCTGTGTGCTTCTGAGATTTGAGGATGTTCCTCTTTCCATAGGTTTGGGAAGTTCTCATTAACCATGTGTGTGAATAGGCTCTCTGCTGTTGTTCTTCTGCTATGCCCATTATTCTTAGATTGCTCTTTCTGATGGAGTCAGATTGTTCTCTTAAAGTTCTTTCTTTTTTTATGCTGAAGCTCTTCTTCTCCCCTCTGAGTCATTTGTAGAGTATCTTCGATAATCTATCTTCGATATCACTAATCTTCCTCCATCTGGTCAGCTCTATTTCCTATGCTTGCTAGTTCATTCTTAATCTAATATATGGAGTTCCTCATCTCTAGAATTTCTATTTGACTCTTTTTTAAAATTTCAACCTCCTTGTTAAAGTACTTATTTCCTTCATTGATTTGGTTGCTGAGATTATTATATAGGCTATCTGTGTTTTCTTGCATCTTGTTGAGTTTTTTCAGAACTGCAAACTTGAATTCTCTGTCATTTAAATCACATATTTTCATGTCTTTAAGTATACTTTCTGGAGGTTTTTCCATTTCCTTCTGAGCTGCCTTGTTACCTTCGTTATTTGTGGTGTCTCATGGATTCATTTTTCTCTCTAAGCATCTATGTATGAGTGTCACTTCTCTAGTAGATTGATAAGAAGTCTTTATTGTCTTTTAAGTAGGTGGCACTGAATCACCAGGTTTTTAACTCTCTTCCACTTCTCTGGCTCTTCAGATTTCTGTTTGTTGGTGGAAATTACCCAGTGTTCCCTGCGAAGGTATGGCAGTGGGGTAAACTGGGGGACCCCAGCCACCTTCTATGTTGCTTTGCCCTTCCAGCAATGGCAACCAGCCTACCTCCTTGGAGTACCCCTTACTTATCCACTGGGCCATGGCATTAGTCACAGAGCACACCCTCTAATCAAGTAAAAAGTGTTTCTGTAGTGCCAGTTTTTAGGTTTCAGATAATGTGCCCTGCAACATGACATGAAAGGTAAGGGGAAATGGGCTCTGAAATGTTAAGGGGAGGTGGCCAGACTCCATAGCTTTGTGTCTCTGTGGAATACTGATTGCCAGACAACTGTGGCCACACCTTTATGCTTTGGACCTGCCATAGTCACTGGTCCCAGCTGCAGCTCCTACTGCCCACTCCCACAGGAATGCTCATTAAATCTCTCTGGTCCTCTTGGCTAATGGAAGTACCAGCCACAAACTGATTTCTCTGCTTTCTGGGCTGAAACCAGCCATGAGCTCAAAGGACTGTGTCCATTGCTCCTCTCAGCTTTTCTCTTCACTCACCTTCCTGGTTTGTACCCACTTGCCCACCTTAAGATGTTTCAATGCATGGATCTTTCAGGTGGTTTTGTGTGTTAAGTAGGGAATCCTTTGTTGAATTATAGCTGCTCAAATTGTTAAAAGTTCAAGGGGAGAGACCAAGGCAATTTTTCATATCCCCATTTCTCTGACATCCTGACTTTATTGTTTTTTTACATTATTTTTATGAGATGTTTAAAGTTGAGGTGGGGGACGAGAAATCAGTTGGAAGCAATACACTAAGTAGGAGAAAGCCTAGAAGAATTTGCTTTTTATTTATGAGCAGAAATATAATTTAAAAAGTAGAAAAGTACTATTAGTGCATTTGTAATTTATTCTGGATCATAATAATTATTATGTCATGTCTATATTTGGGAATAACCAAATACAAACAGAATAATTTTTTCTTTAATAATATTTATTTCTTATTTATAAAGGTGATAGAAAGAATCAACATTATTTACCTTAAAAGCTGAAATGTCTGCACTGTATGTCAGATCCAGGAATAATTTCTTTCTGGAACAAGTCATTTCAATGATCATAGCTATATATCACCCCTCCCCTTGAAGGTAATTGTCCTTATCAAAACTATAAGTTTGCAGTGATCCATGTGTAAAAATAAAATGTTCAAGGGGTATTATTAAAGGTAATTTTACATTTAAAAATTCTTCTAAATTTACTTGTGATAGGCAGAATTATGGTCCCCCAAGATGTCTATATCAGAATGTTTGGAACTTGCGAATAAGTTACCTGACATGAGAAAGGCAACTTTTCAAGAGGTGATGAAGGTTATTGACCTTCAAATGAAGAAATTATCCTGGAAGATCTGAGTGGGCCTGACGTGAATACATGAACTCTTAAAAGCAAAAGTAGAAGGGAGACATGTAGGTCAAAAAGATAAGACAACAAAAATAAAAAAGAGATTCAGTGGGAAGAGACTTGGCCACCATTTTTAGCTTTGAAGATGTAGAAAGGGGACCAAGAGCCAAGGAATACATATGGTCTCTGAAAGCTGGGAACACCATTAGCTGACAGACACAAGGAATGTATGACCTTGGTCCTACAACAGCAAGGAACTGAGATCTGCCAAGAATCTAAATGAGCAAGGAACAGATCTTCTCTTAGAGCATCTGGAAAGAAATGCAGTCCTGCTCACACCTCGATTTGAGCTCAGTGAAATAAATGTTGAAATTTTAACTTATAAAACTATAATATATTAATTTTGTATTGTTAAAGCAACTAAATTTGTTGTAATTTGTTATGCAATAATAGAAAACTCATTTTGCGACCTATCTGAATCAGAATTCTAATTCAGACTTTGCGTTATTATTAATTACTATGTTTCTGTTGTAAAATTCAAATAATGAGCTAGGTTCACAGTTTAACTTAGCCCTACTTTCCAGGAATTTTACAATCTAAATTAATCCAAAGAAAAACAGGTTAAACCTGGGAACATGAGAAACTATGCATTCATATGGCTGAGACAGGGGAAAGCACTTAATTCAGATTACAAATAAATTAAGAATGTTTTGGCTAGACAGACATGTTGGGGTTGATTTTTTAAACATATGCCCCTCTTTATTGTGATTAATTTCATTTAAAATCAATGAGACTTGTGTTCATAGCAAGCTGACAGAAAGCTTTCTAATGAGCAATAGTTTAAACCCCTATCTATCCAGGGGATTTAATAGAATTTGTTAAATCTTTAAAACAACCATGGAGAATACCCAGATGAGTATTTAGCAATGGTGTTATTCAGATCATTAAGATGAGAGGGTATAGTGTAGGTGCAGTGCCTAGCTTAATTCTCATATATTTTTGTGTATGTTCTTTTTACTCTCCACTAAATAAAAGTTACTTAAGAGAAGAATTCTCATACTTATGGCAATATTAAATTGTTAAAGGGTGGCCTAATATTTTTAACTGAATTATTTAATTTAAAATGACAAAGATATTCTGAACTGCTTCTGTGAGTTCTAGAAAATGTTGCTTATTTCTATCTCTTGAGTCTGATGAAATCGTATTGTTTTACCTGTTCCCGTAAAATTCATCCAGATGATAAATATTTCATGTAGGCATGCAGTTTATAACTTACACTTATGACTCACTGCAAAATTCAGTATTACAATCATTTTTCTATTTTGGTTGCCTTTGAAGTCAGCACTCACCCACATGAAATAGATATAAGCCCATTTTATTATCTACCTCAGCTTCCACATCTCTTAACGTTTTATAAATGCAGTATTTGGCCTATATTGATTGAGCTAGATTTTTATAGTGTGTTTATAGTGTATAAACTACTCCCTGGGAGAAAGCTGGGCATTTTTGGAAGCTGTGTGAACTCTTCTTTGCCACTGGGGTACCATTAGGTAAGTTGCTGCTTCATTGGCCTGAAAGAAGTCATTCAGCTTCCAAAATGCCTAATTGACTCTCTGGGAGCAGTGCAGGAGGTAGCTGCTCAATCACTATTGTTTTTTATATTGTCAACTTCCACTTCAGTGGGGAATTTAATGGAGGACACTAAGTGAGCCAGATTCTCCCAGCATGGAAACCCATCAGGCTAAATCAAGAAGTCTCCTGACTAACTTGAGAATTCAGTCACAGCGTGGTGGTAAGATCTGGAGGTAATTGTTTCATGTCTAAGAACTCTGAATGGTCCTGAGGTGAAAGGGCAGTACCAATGGCTTCAGTAATTTATCTGACAGGATTTTGTCACACAGGGGATATTGTGGCACTAAGTAGGCATCCAGAGATCAGAGCTATTTGAAAAACAGTGAATGGGCAGAAAGAGGATCTTAAGAAGCTTGTTTCAAGGGCTTCATTGCATAGACCCTGAAATTAGGTGTAAATTTTTTTAAAATAAAATATTCTTTAAAAGGTTAGGAAACATTTTAATGGAACATTAATATATGGCCACTCTTCAAATAGGGACCGAAAGGTAAGAAGTATTTATGGACACCAGTAAAATCCCCAGATTTACTGAATCATCTGATTTCTTAGTACAAGAACCTTTTGTTAGTATGTCTACTGTATTTAACATAGATATAATACCACATTGCAGAGTAATAAAATGGGACATATGTTAATGGTATTATAATGATATACAAACTGTATTTGTTAAGAATCAACCAATTCCCAAGAAATACATGATATAATTCTCTCTTCTGCTTTAAATGTTCAGATAAATTGTCTTCTTAAGAATTACCGAACAGCTGCTGTTCCATATAGACTGTGTTTTCCAAATTTCTGACAGCCATAATTTTTTAAAGTACTGAAATTACTATTTCATAGTTACCCATCAGTAACAGTTAAATTGTCACATGTTTTGTTTTCTATGATTTGACTCTTTCTGGAGAGACCATGCGAATCAGAAATGCATATTGGAAAAGAAAATCAGGTTTTGTGCTATGCTGACAAGAGTGAATGATTTTCCTTTCAACTAGAAATTTAAACAAGAATCAGTGAGAGTAAAAATCATATAAAACATATATTTGTTAACATATAAATTTGAAGCTGGAAAAATAAGATCTCATCCTCACTACATAATGATTCCAGAGTCAAATGCTAAGAGCTTACCTATGCCATTGAATTTTAAATGTGTAGTGCTTTGTGTCTAAATCCCAGTACATCATCACTTTCTATTGTCTTTTGTACTAAATGTGGTTGTATTGGAGAAGAAAGTAATTAGAAAAAAAAAACATTACTTTCTACCACATAACATTTATATGGTAATTTAGTTAACGTCTCTACTGTGTAGGATGAATGGCCAACAAATATGTGTATTTGTTTGTTATCCAATATAGCTTTTTCTAGAGACAAATTTTCTAAGCCCAAACTAGCAAAATATTAAAGTTGAGAAAGAGGTATTCCTTTCAAGTTTAGATAAAATATTTTACAAAAGAACTCCATTTATATTTGTTAGGAACTTGCAATAACTTTAATATCAGATATTAGGTGCAGTGGAATTTCAAAAGCCCACTGTAAGGTAAATGGAGGCAGTCTGACTTCCTCACCCAGGTGTCTGGGCAACTAAGGGAAGCAGTTTCTCACAGCCTTGAGAACGGGCCTGATAAGCAGTGTTCTCATAGCCATGAGACTGGGTCCAATAAACTGTTCCCATAGCCTTGAGTGGGCTGCATGCGTAGTATGAAGCTCTGTTGCGTAAGATCTGTTGCCGTCCTGACAGCTTTGCATGCATTTACTATATAAGGGAGCTGGGACTACCTGCTGTGTGCCATGCAGGGGGCAAGAGACACAGCACCACGCAGTAGAATGGGTGCCACACGGGGACAGGGTACATGCAGCAACACACGGGGGACAAGTAGCTCGCCGCATGTGTGGATCACCCACCCTTGAATAAAGGCATGTCAGACATCCCACAGCTCTGTGAATATTCTTTCATCTGCTCGAATTCTGTGAACCTGCCTGGCCTTGAATGGTTGCAACATACTCACAAATTAATAATTTTATTGATATGGTTTTTCTTTTCCTATTACTAGTATAGTCATACTTTCTAAAGCGGGGAGCAAAATATGCCACCCTACAATGTGCCAATTTTGGCATGTGGATTATTTCTAGCAGAAGACAATTGGAGCTCAGTAAACTCAGAAAGATCTTTTTACCTCCCCCTTAACTGCCTTAAAAGCATTTAGGTAGGTGCCTGGACCAGAAAGAGAGCTATTACCGGAGATGTTTTTTTATATTGAAAAGACTCGTCTGCAAGGTAAATGAATATTTGCTTCTCTCATTTCCCTGTAAATTGTCTCCCTTGACTTTAAAGCCCCAGGCCCCTAACCCCTTCTCCTTAATTCAGCTGGTATATAAGCCTGACTGTCAGGGCATCTCATATTTTTATGGGTTTCCAGTATGTATGAAATATGTTCTTCTCCTGTGAATCTGGCTTATATTAAGTTAACCACTACTAGACCAGCCCAAGAACCTACAAGGAAAGGAGTGGGCAGTTTTTACCTCTATACCTATTTTACTCTGATGCATTTTTTCTAACTCCATTTCATCTTACTTCCTATCCTAACAGACATAAAAACTAGAAAATGCCATAAACTGAGAATGGAATATGCCCTACGTGTGTGTATATACATTCCCACCGGTATACACATATATGTTGGGACTCCAACAAAATGCAAAATACTCCTGGTTGACTTGCTCACCAATTTCCTTGCATCTGGGACTAGTCATGCAACATAGTTTTTGTAAATAAAATAAAAGTGGAAGTTTTGGAGGGAATTTTGGTGAAAGTTTTGTTAAGAATCACTCCACCACTATTTACTTAGTGACCTCCTTTTTCGTTTTCCTGCAATGCCTGGAGGTGCAGCAGTATCAAAGACCAAGGATACACATTTAGAATAGCAGAGAAAATGGGATAATTTGAAACATGAATTCCTGCCCCCCAAATATACCAACAGCCACTAGAATTTTAAAGAAACCAGAAGCAGATTCTCCCCTAGAGCCTCCAGAAAAAAAAAATAAGAAAAAACAACCTGATTTTAGCTCCATAGGTTTCATTTTGGAATGTGGACAAACTGGATGTCTAAGATTTGTGTTGTTGTGAGCCATTAAATTTGTGATATTTTTACAGCATCAATGGAAAACAAACAGAGCAGGAATAGGACGGGGGACCCAAAAATCGGAATTTATTTATAACAAACTGCATTTATTCTTACATGTTTAATCTTTAATGACCTTCAAAGAACTCTCCATTTGATGTGATACACCTGTCAAGATGTTTTTCCCACAGCTCAAAACAGTGTTTGAACTTATCGAAGTCTATGACTTTTAGTGCTTATGCTGTTTTTTGTTTGTTTGTTTGTTTGTTTCACCTCTTCAAAATCAGCAAAATGTTTCCCTTTGAGGATTTTTTTTTTATTTGGGAAAACCAAAAAAAAGTTGCTCAGGGTCAAGATCAGATGAGTAGGGAGGGTGGGGCATGTGGGCCATGCTGTTTTTGGTCAAAAACTGCTGAACACTCAGCGTGATGTGGGCAGGTATGCTCCTAAACCACCCATCATGAAATGGGCAAATGTGTTGAAAGACTCTTGAAAATAAATTCACTGAAGTTGAACACAACCTCTCACAACAACACCAGCTAGTTTTGGATGGGTCCCTAGAACACTCACTCATAGGGGAAGCGTGTACTACAAGGTGCCTGCCCTCCAGAAGATAATTCAGTTTTTGGAGTCTCCCCTCATATATAAAGAGCATAGTTCCTTGACAATAGTGTTGAACAACTATACCAGCTATAGACTGCCTACTCCAAGTTTTTATCATCATCATCATCATCATCATCATCATTACATGTGGTGAACAAAAAGGAAATAAACTACTTGTTAAGCCACTGTTTTGGTGGGGTTCCATGACTTTGAGCTGACCGCACTCTTAGCTGGTTCAGTCGTCCCACTACCCACAGATTACCTCCTAATGCTGGGCGGGACTATATCACAGGCTATGATACAGTTTCCCATCCATTCCCTTTTACTGATGCTTTAGTATTGTCTTTCTCTCTTGTTCTCCCCCACCTTGAATAATTGAAGTAATCTTTCTCATGACTACCTCCCTTTTTACATTTTCCTGACAAAGGTAGTATTTGTTTCCATGTATCGTTTTAAACTTATGACCCTCCTCTAAAGATTGTGTCACTTTACAATTTTTTTTAAGTAATCAATGATCTTTGATTTTGATCTCCCATGTTCTCCAAAATCCATTGCTTAGCCATTGTTTCGTTGCATTGACGATGCACCCTGTGTTCTGGCCATGACAATGAACTATCACTTGCATGTGATCAATTCTGTCTGCTTTCTTTTAATAATGTCTCAGTTGTCCCTCCTCTAAGCAACTGTGTCTATCTACAACCCCTCAATTAAGCCACTTCACATTCAAGGACAGTTATGTCTAATAAAGCATAGACTTTTTAACTATTTTATTTGTATTTCTATCGGTGATTACTGTATTTATCGCAGAGTGAAAATGCTTTGTCAAAACCTTTGCTAACATCTTTTGGCACCTTATACACTCTCTACATCATGGCCACTTAAATGTTCTGAAAAACGCTAACTACTAGAAAAAATTAATGAAAGCAATTGATGAGAAATTCTTTTAAAGTAATTACTAAACAGCATTTCAAACTCTTGTATTCGTAGTTACTTGTTTAAAATCAAGTAATACTCCGATATTGGCTCTATGGGGGAGTCAAAGGAGAACAGTTCAGAATGATTACTGTTGATTACTGCTGGTGATTGCATCAAGGTTCCAGTTAATTAAAGATAATTGTAGAGCTGACATGTGTGACAAGACTGGTAATTATCCGGCTAACCTTGTTGGGCTCTCTTTGTGGCAAGTATTAAGTATATAAAATGTGTACGTAGCTGCTGATCGAACAAGCAGGCATAATTGTTGAAGTTAAAGAGATATGTGAGTTAAATCACTGTTGGTTGCAACTTAATATGAAAGTAGCAATTGGTATGGCAAATTTTTTGGAAGAGCAGGAGACTGACTAGGAGAGAAATGATTTCGTACTCTGATTCTACCTTGATGAAAAGGATGATCAGCTAGAGCACAAATACTGAAATATTTGTTTGTACAATGTTGTTGACTTTTGTGGATCACCAATTAATCAGTTCAGCTTGGAACTTGAAATCAATTACAAACACAGGCCAACTACTTTACCAGAGGCTATGTAGGTAGCTTGCATAGGTAAAGCCCAAAGCACTTGAAAAATCTACATTTTCTTTGATATTTTGATATTTTCATTATACTCATAAAGTTATCTGAAAGTCTATAAGACAATATGAAGAGATTAATTAGTGAGTGGGCAAATATAAAGATAAGTATTTAAAAATTCAGCATATGCTATATTTTTTCAGAATAACTCATTTCTCCAAAAAGATTCAGCCCAGAAATAATTTATTCTAATGAGTATTTTCAGACACCCAGCTTAAAATAAGAGCTTAGATTCTGTGCTTCCCTGATGCCTGGAGCATACCATTATATTATTGCTTCTGAGATTACAGTGAAAATATTGGAGTATGTGACTGTTTCTCATGTCACTCCACCCTAAACAGCTTAAAGACAGGGATTATGCCTTACTAATCTCTGTTCCTTCTCTGGCCCCTCTTTGCACACCTATCATGGTGTTTTGGACATAATAAACCTCTAATTATGCTTTTAACATGCTTTTAAGTTGGCATGAACTGAAGTCCTCAGATTTATACAGTTTACATATTCAGTTACTTGTAATATATGTATTGTTTTAATTTATAACTATAAACTAATTTTAGACTCAGAAAATTTCTAAAAATAGAACACTGAGCACCTTATACAATTCATTGTTTCCCCTAATGTTACATCCTATGTTACCATAGTATAATTATTCAAACTCAAAAATTAGTATTTGTAGAAAATGTCAACTACACTATAGACCCTATTTATATTTTACCAGTTTTCTACTAATGTTCATCTTTCTTTCAGGGTCCAATCTAAAAACCCACATGGCATTTAGTTGGTATCTTAGCCTTCTCCAATAGATTACATTTCTTCGGTCTTTATCTTTTATGGTTTTGCTGCTGAGTTATTTTGTAGAATGTCTCTCAATTTAGGTTTATCTAATTTTTTTCTCACACATAGATTCAGGATATACATTTTTGACACAAAAGTCACAGGGATGTTATTTACAATCCTCTCTGTAACATCCATATCAGGGAAACAATATGTTGACATGCCCTTGGTTAAGGTCTGTAAATCTACTGTAAAGGTCTTTCCCATTGTAGTTAATAAATATCTTGGGGGAAAGACTTGGAGACTATGCAAATATCCTGTTTCTCCTCAGACATTTTGCTACTGACTTTGATGGAACTTGTCTGGAGTTATTCTCACTGGGATGTTTGCCATGTTCTCTCTTTTCTTATACTTTATTATTTGGAATTTTTCCATAAAGAGTGATTGCTCCTCAAATATTTATTATTTTTAATTATTTAAAAAATATGTCAGTGTGTACTCATGTATATTTATTTTATTCTTTGTATTATTATCTTATGGTATCTTCACTTTTTTTTTTCTTAAAACATACAACTTTGGACACTAGGCATTCCTTCAGTTGGCCTCTCATGTCCTTTCAACATGTCCCTCTTTCTTGATTCTTGATTTCTGGCACCACAAGGTATCTTAAATTTATCTTGCATTTTTTCCTATGCCAACCCTAGATTCACTCACTTCTTCAAGAAGTCCCTGGAACATTTAGAAGTTAACATTTAGAAGTTAAGATGTAGAGGAACTAATAAAACAATTTAAGCTTTTGGAACACAGAGACAATGAGCTTTGAAGACAGAAAATCCAGAAGTAGAAAAAGCAGTTGGAGACTTTCTCTGATCCAAGGGAGATGGGTTAAGGTGACAATGGAAATGATGAGGAAGAAGTTGGCACAAAGGTACTGAAGATGGAGCATGAGCAAAATTTAACCATTAATATAGTTATTTATGTGTCCATAGCATTGGACAAATGATTAAAACAGGAGTTAAAAAACATTCCTCTGGTTAGGAAAGGGAATAATTTTAAGGCCACTGGAGAATCTGTGTGGTCATCCCTATGTATGTGTTAAAAGCTTTTTTATATTTGTTCAGTCTGGTTCAAATTACTAACCTGTTTTTTAAGCAATTTTCCACTTGGGTTGACTCAGGCCTGAGGTGGCCATTTTGCTCTCACCCCATCACTTTGCTTGCTCATTCTCAAATCTTCTTCTGACCCTTACCTTTAATAAGAAGATCCTCTGCCATATTGATAGCATCAGCTACAATTAGTCACTGCCACATCTGTCACAACTCTGCTTTACTGCTATCCTGATGTCCATGGCTCTCCCTAGAAGAGAAAAATCTGATTTGATACTGCTGTGGAAGATGAGAAGAAAGGCTGCAATTATGAGGTACTTTTGAATTTTCAGTCAAAGAAAATTGACTAAAAGCTTGACTGAACATGAACACTGTGTACATAACTTATAAAATCACTAAAAATAAATGCTAAACAAAACTCTACTTGGATTATTTTCTATATGACTACAAAAAATTAGCTTCACTATATATACTTTTTCCCAGCCAAATTAGCCATTGAATTTGGTGCTGTGAAAATCTGCCTTCATCTGTTCAACTGGCTTGCAAACCAATTAACCACATGAGAAGTTTGTTTTGTAGTAATTCGTTATGAAAGTGTTTAGACAGCTTATTTTGTCTTTGATTGGTTGCCTTACTTCACCAACATGTCAACGGAAATCAAGAAAAGTGAACATCTATTATAGGCAATGGACTACATATGGTTCAAATGAGGTACCAGATTAAAAAAAACAAATGGTTTGCCATCAAGGAGCTCGCATTCCAATTATAGGGCCACATACATCTATAAATAGTATTAACACAAGGCAAAGTGATAACTGCCATAATAGTGGCATTACCAAAGAGAGAGATCTAGGAAGGATGATGTGACATTTGCAGTTGTCATTAATGAATGGGTAGGATTTATTGCTGCATGAAGGAACTGACAGGCATTCCAGATATAAGGGCCTGTTTGAGCAAGTCATAGAAATGGGGGATATCAATTTGTTTTCCGAAATGGCATATTTTCCAGGGTAGGTAAAGCCTAAATATTTGGCAAGAATCAGAGTAGGAGTCAAGGCAGAAAACGCATTATTAACTCTACTATCACAATTGCTCTAGAATTACCTAGATAACATGTAGCTGCCTCATATCTCCTTATATCTCCTATGACAATTTGAGAATTGAGGTTGGTCATGGCCATGCCTTTTTTCCCAGTCAGTGATGCAGTAGATAGATAGATAGATAGATAGATAGATAGATAGATAGATAATAGATAGATAGATAGACAGATAGATATTATTTGTGCCACAGTAGCCTTCAGAGGTTATACCAACAAAAGAAAATTATATATATTATACAACAGATAATGTATAAAAGATAATAGATAACATATATGCATGGAACTTATATAAAAGGACACAAAAAATAATTTTATTTTGTCTTGTTGGATAACCCCCAAAGGCAACTAGAGAGTAAAACCGAGAGCTAAAGAGCTCCTCACTCCACCCAAACTGTATTAAACACCGAAGCTTGGGCATGCCCCTGGGAAGAATTTAGGTGGCCCTGGGAAATGGTTTCCACTCATTTGCATGTTTATTTTATGTCCTTTTTATCACTTGTTGCCTGGCTTGAAAGTAAAGTGAAGTAAAACCAACTCAAAGTAAGAATACTGAGTCATGATTCTTTCAATTCTTCAAACTTAGTCCACTTTTTTATGGTTTCACTTAGTTCAGCTGTTAACCATTCCTATTGTCTCAAAGAACATCCATGCAGAAACTGAGTGATTCCAAACAGCTTTTTGCAGGATGTGCTTTGATGCAGGCTGAGCCTCTCTTAGATGGGTTTAAAGTTTCTCTTCAGACTCTTCCCAAAAAGCTCCACTCTGCCAATGCACTGGTGAACACCTGCTCCCAAAAGTAAAGAGTCCTGAGAAACAAAGAAATCTACTGTGAGCCTGTGGGGAGAACCAACACTACATAAGTCAGACCGTAGCAGCAGCTCCGGGAGCCACGTTTGTTATTAGTGTGCATTTCCTTGATGCATGATGCTCTCTCCTTTCTCCTTTCCTTCCACATTGTTTTTAGTAAACCCTTTTTGCATCTGTTTTGCCTCTTTTTTCGATTTCCCTCTTGGGGCAGGGGCAGGGCAGGGAGGGGGATCCCTTCACCAAGTGAAACTTTCAACATAGAAAAAAACTTGAAATGAAGTAAAATGTGACACAAGCTGTGGCATTATTAAAACATGTCCACAAATGAATTGACGTGCCTCCTACTGAGACATAGAGTTTGAGCTTACTCCTTCTGAAGTCTTAGATTTTGGTTCACCTTAAAAAGTCACAAACTATGGAAATGCAGTGGAAATGATGGTTCATGGTTTCTGAGGCCCAGCTTCTTTCTCAGCAGAAAGCTCCTTTTAAGAGCTCTTAGCTATGACTCAAGAAGGCTAGCTACCTGCTTCACCACCTCTATGCTGGGAGGAAGCACAGGCCGCTTAGAGAGGCCCTGTGTAGCTGTTGCAGTCAACAGCTGTAGCAGAGGTCCCAAGTGGCAGAGCATATCAACTGCTAGCCATGTGAATAAGCTATTGGGTTGGCCAAAAAGTTCATTCAGTTTTTTCCATAAATAGGCTCTGCTAGCACTCAGTTGTCTTCAACTTCATTGGCAACAGTTTTGTTAGGTTGTATTGAGACAGCTGTCATGTGAGTGTGCATTTTTATAAAAAGTTACCAACACTGGTGAATTCTTGTGTAGCTTTTATAATATTGAAGATGGAAAAAATATGCAACCCTTTCAGTGTATTGTGCTTTATTATTTCAAGAAACGTGGTTTCTTGAAGTAATAAGTATTGAAATAATACACAACTGAAATGCAAAAAGAGATTTGTGCAGTGTATGGAGAAGGTGCTTTGACCAACGGAACGTGTCAAAAGTGGTTTGAGGTTTCCTGCTGGAGATTTCTTGTTGGACGATGCTCCACCATTGGGGAGACCAGTTGAAGTTGATAACAATCAACTACAAGTTGATTGCAAATCAAGACATTCATTGAGAACAATCAACATTCTACCATGTGGGAAATAGCCGAAACACTCAAAATATCCAAATCAATAGTTATTGCTGAAAATGAAAAATGTGTCCTTTATTTTACAGAAAAAAAGATGCACACTTTTTGGTCAAGCCAGTATCTTAGACACTCAGCCCAGTCTAGGTGTGCGGGTTAATCAATGCTTTTTGAAGATGCTGTGCAGCTGAAATTTCATGAATACAATTTCATTTCATACCCAAGCCTCTACCTATACCACTGACTTCACCCTGTAACTCACTCAACTTCAGTTAAACTGGCCTCCTTGCTATTCCTTACATAAGCCCAAAATTCCCCTGCTTTTTATTTCTATGATCTTCCCAGTAAGTGAAGTGCGTCCATTTTCTAAGTTGCCTTGTTCCTAGTATGAGCTTTTATCAGCAACACACTATATGGAGGTCATGTGTTTATTTCTTCACTACAGTAGTGTCCCTTGTGACAATTTTAGGGTTTGTTTGTACTTCACTAATTGAGAATCTCAGAATCAATCTTTCTTTCTTTCTTTCTTTCTTTCTTTCTTTCTTTCTTTCTTTCTTTCTTTCTTTCTTTCTTTCTCTCTTTTATGGCCTTGTACCTCCCCCCATCCCTCTTTCGCCCTGGTAATCACCATACTGTATCTGTGAGTGGTTTTTGTTTGTTTCGTTTTTTTTTTTGTTTAATCCCTTCATCTTTTTTTACCCAGTGGCCCAGCCCCCTCCCCTCTGACAGCTGTCAGTCTGTTCTCTATCCATGAGTATGTTTGTGCTTTGTTCATCAATTTATTTTGTTCATTAGATTCCACATGTAAGTGGAATCACCTGGCATTGGTCTTTCTGTAACTGGCTTTCTTCCCTCTACCCTACAGTGAAACTGAGCACCCGCCACACTTACAGTGAATGTTTCTGGAACTTTTGTACATCCCTCTGACATTCTTTAGCAGCAATCTACTATGTGTCAGCATTATTTGGGGTTTGGGGGATATGATAGTGAACAAGATTAATAAAGTTCTGGTGCTCACAGAGATTGCATTCTATTTGGAGAGAACCACAAGGGTATCTCTGAGGTATCTCTATCATTGGAGCAATGATAGAAATGATGATAGTCAGCCCCTGTAGGACCTGAGAGAAAAACATTCCAGATAGATGGAATAATGAGTAAGTCCCTAAGGTACAAATAACTTGGTGTTCTTGAGGCACAGATAAAAAGTCGATATGGCTGGAGCAATATGTGTAAGGAGATGAAATTGGAGAGTAAGCAAGGGGTCAGGTTAAGTAGGCCACTGTAGAAATTTGACATTTCCCCTCAGTGATATTTTAGACCATGATGGGATATTTCACAGGGGAGGGAAGTAGTATAATTTACACTTTCACAAGGTCACTGTCTGCTGTGAGTTCAAACTGGGAAACTCATTACAATACCATTTAATATCATAGTGGTTCAAGCTATTACATGGATGAATAAATGAACAAGTAAATGAATAGATGAATAAGCAGTTGAACAAATTAAATTAATAAATTACAAGAGAATGAACACACAAATGACCAAATGAGAGAAAGAAAAAATCAAAGAAGGAGGGGGAAACATGAAGTAAGGAGAGATGTATAACTATGAATTAATTCATGTATAACAAGGGGTATCTTTCATAAGTCCCTTTAGAATTATTTGTCATTCTTATTAATTCAAAAACAGACTCAAAACCCCAATTTCCTTTAGATGTGGCTTTAGTGGCTGCTTTAGTGAAACACTGAATATAGTAACCTTGTTATAATACAACTCATTTCATGCACCTTATTTTGTAAGTTATTCACAGCTATTTCCCTTAAATATTTCTGCCTGTAAATACATGTCATTTTCATTTTTCCATAGTGTAAACAATCCGGACGACACCCTGATGATTTGATGCGGACACCAGCCTGCAGTATCCATGTCATTATGGATGAAATGATACATTCACATGGACTACCGAGTCCAGTGGAGGAAAAGGGACAGCATGGCTTTTCTCTCAAGGGGAGCAAAAGCCTGCGGCCTCTGCCATGACAGGCCTGTATTGGATCTCCACACACATTACATGATGGTCCTCATTTACTATGCACAGGTTTGCTTTAGGGGGTTACCTTTTACAGAAAACAAAGGAGAGGATGCCGCTAATCACATCACTGAAGAAGGATCTTAGCAAATGAAAAGGGAAAAGTGGTTGAACCAGTTACACTCATCCTAGGAAAGTTTAGCATGGATTTTAGAAAGTTACAGTAAGCACTTGCTGTCTCAATTCAGGGTGAGGGAGTTTTAGCAAAAGCAAGTCTCAAAGCAGCCTAGGCACATTGCAGGCCTGATTCCCCATGGGAAAACCTATCTGTGAGCATGGGTCCTGTGCATCTCCAAGTGGGAGCTGGGCCCACGCCACGCAAAACGGTCTCCTAAAATGATTAAAAGCAATAACCTTTATGCCACTTTAATGCTTATTTGTTCAAAATTACCTGAAGAAAAGGTTTGGAAAGAAATTTGTAAAGAGTTCTATTGCCCATCCTGCTGTGTTGTTCTTCATAGTACTTTCCACCTGTGCTTGGCTATGGAAATCACACTATTTCTACAGTCACAAATTGACTTAGGAGTTCTCTATAAAGTTCATCATGTAAAACTCTATGTAAAACCTCAATTTTCCCAAAAGAGAACATACAGTGAAATGTACTGTTCGCTTGTCTGACCATTTCCATAGATTTCACTGTGAAGAGGATTGTTATTAGTGCATCAAACAGAACTGTGCAAAGGGAACATGCTACCATTTCTGCTGCTGCCATGTCCAATGTCTCTAAGGTACAGTTCACTTAGCAGGATACCTTCTGGAAATGGCATGCTGCTCACGATGGCTGGCAACCCAAGGATCCCAACCATGCCACAGGACACCAAGGGGCTACCGTCTCCTTCTCCTGCCCCTGCACAAGTGAATTTGTAACTATTTGCCTTCTGTAAGTCCCAGAAAACATATAGATCCATAGCATCAAAAGGGATTAGTTCTTGTTTGAATTTTATAAGGCTTATTTTGAAAAATAATGTAGGAAAAATAAACCAAAAGCAAATACAAAGGGTTCTCTATAGAAACAAGGCACAGACAATGATAAATACATAGAAGACACATGGCTTGAAAAGCAAAACATCTCTGAGTGTAACTTTTAAAAGAGTTTTGTGGTTTGAACTATTCATGTGCTTTATGTAGTCAAAAAACAGATTTACATCAAAAAAAATGTAAAACTAAAAAAAAA
>PVKU01014448.1:0-23049 GCA_004027475.1 Anoura caudifer | reverse complement strand
GGAAGAGATGGATATGCACGAGCAAAGAATGATAGGCAGCTAAATGCAGCACGAATATACTAATGTGGCTTGACTGTTGGCTGTTTGATTCATGTGCTCATCCAGGGTAAACAAAAAGACATTAATTCCCAGGAATTAAAGATACATTTCAAAAGAAGAAATGCAAATGACCAGTCAGCTTATGAAAAATTGCTCAATCTCTTGGGTAATTAAAGACATAAAACTGAACCGGTAATGGTTGTCTTTTAATTTGGCAAAGACTAATAAAAACTAATAATACTCAAAGCTGGCAAGGCTGTGGTGAGACAGTTACTCTCTTTCATCGATGAGGCAGATGTAAATGGGGCTGGGTACACACTGCAGTTTGGGGTGTCTGCCCAGGAGAGAAAAAGATCGAGTGAGTGGAGGAAAAAGAAAGAGAGAAGAATGGTAAGTGTAGGAAGGAGGGCAAAACATCGAGCAGACGAAAGGAAGAACATTAAATATGAACCTTGTGACACTTTAATAAACTTAGTTTATGGAATAAGTCGTCTTTCCCATAAAACAGATGTGCATTTCCCTCCATGCCCTTGAAATTGTTTATTTGACCCAGTTAGTTTCAGTAAAGAGAGAGCTCGTATGTAGATACACACATTTGCAGACAGAAAGTCTGGGGCTTACCCAAGACAAAGGAGTGACCCTACACGAGGCACGGGGAAGGAGGGAGTCGGGGAAGGAGGAGAGGCTGGAACAACAGAAAGAGAAGGCCCAGCCAGTCCAGAGAAGAGATGTTCCCCAGAACCACCGCTGCCTAAGGGGTCTACCGCATGCCCTGTGCAGAAGGGCCGGAAGGCAGGTCAAAACCACTCGCAGGCCACCCATCCCTGTGGGCTTACAGTGAAACAGAAACCCCCTATCGAGAGCACGCCCTGGTGGGGAAGTGGACAGCCTCAGCCAGTCCCCGTGGTGTTACAAACGGAAGGAGAACCTTCGAGGAGTACGATACTGCACCAAGCCGAGCCGGCTCCATGGAGAGTCTGGGTGAGTTGGGAGAAAAGGAGAGCACCCCCCAGAGTTCCCTAAAACCCCAACCACCAGGGGCTCACGGCCATCTGGGGCAGCACTTCATGATGGGTGGGCTCCTCAAAAGGCCAGCTGATGCCTTTTCAGCTGCCAGCCTGTGTCCTCAGCCCCAAGGGTGGGCAACACCTAGGTCACTCAGATGTCACTGGACTTATAGTTTTGCCACGAAAACCATCTCCAACACGGATGCAAATGCGGGTTAGACGAGGGAAGACAAGTTAGGAGGGGCCTAAGGGTGGCAAGGACGCACCGCCCTTCACAAGGCCCTGGTCCTGTCTCTCTATGGGTTGCGTTTCTCACCTCTACTTGATACAAAAATAAATAAATAAGCTCAGATATATAGGCAAAGTTCCTGATGATCGCTGCAGGGCTTCACACTTCACATGCGTATTTTGAGGGGTTTTGTTTTTTGTTTTCATTTTTGTTTACCAATATTATCTGACCAAAGGCTCTTTGGAATCTTCTTCATTGGCCAAGCCGTGGCCTCCTCTTCATTTCTGGTGTCTACCTCAGTGATGTTCCGGGACTAAAGGACTGAAACAGGAAATCTCAACCAGACAGAAATCAACCATCCAAGAGCCTCATGTTGCTGGAATTTCAAGAGAAGTTCCAATAGAGGGATGGGGGTGATTGTACAAGAGGAGAAGGAAGAAGGGATTAGAAGGAGCAAGTGAGAAAGTCAACCTGATAAATTCAGGGTAAAAACAAGAGAGGTCATGGCTTGGGAGGAGATGGGATGAGAAAGAGGTTAAGTGGGCTTTCAAACTGGGACCTTGACCAGGCAACAGAGGAAGACCTGCTCAGAGGGAGATCCCACCAAAGGCAGAATTGTCTGGAAGAAGAGCACAGACGATTTCAGCTGCAAGTAACAAAATGTCCCACAAAAGCGGCTTAAACAACAGAGCCTTATTTTTCACGCACAAACCACGGAGTGTCAACCACGTGTTTTAGGAAGTTATAGAAGTGCTAGAACATGAATTATTTTTCATAGCAATCAAGATCCAAGTAACATCAATGCATAGTTGGCATGGGAACCAGAAAGCTTGAGGGACTCAATTTTCAAAATTCATTTTACAACCTCATATGCATTTTGCGTGGGTGTAGATGCTAATCATGATGCTTAGGCCAATGCCAGGACAGAAACATATTTCTTAATGAGTTCCCCGGTACTTTCTTCACTGTGTTTCCACGCTCATGCTTATGGACATTAAATGCATTTATGCTAATCATTTTCCATCCAAATGGAAAGTAGAGATGTTGCTCAGTGGCAGACGTGCTGCTAAGGAGCCCATCTCCTTGTGTGCAGGGGCATCAGTGCAGCTAAGGCACCTGAGGGCCTGAATACCCTCCCACTCTCCCCCTCCCCGGGATCTGACTGCAATATCTGGGGCCAATAGCACTTTGCTTAAAGTGATGAATCACTCTCATTAAATTACGGTTGGTCACCTTCATGTGACTATTTGTTTTGCCCTGTGCCTATCGACCGCAGATTGTATTGATTACCAATTTCAGCTCAAACAGGCCTCGAGCGTCACAGATTCTGGCTCATTCCACCAATGTTGAGGGACAGAATAGGCACCAAAGGGTGGAAGGTGTGGCAACAGGAGCTGGGGTGGTGAGCAGCTTCCTAATGGTCAAATGATCCCAGGGTGGGATCAGTGATCTCAAGAAGAAGCAATGCCTTATGACTGGGTCTGTTTGAACATTTGCATGTTTTCCTAGTTTGTCCTAATACCCCTAATGCCAAAGTCCTAGAAGGATTTGGGAAAGATGCTGGCTTCTCATGAAAAGCTCTTATTTCTAAGTGGCTTCAAAGAATCTCCATCACTGGCAACCTAGTCTACCTAATTGCAGTGGACCCAACTGGGTGGTCTGTGACATCTAAACCCCATCAATCTCCTGAGTCCACATGCAACAGCTGTGGGACCTAGAGCTTTGACTCTCCTGGGGTCCTGCCAACCACTTCTCACTGTCCCCTACCCAACTGAGCACCACTTCTTAGGCACAAGCCCAGGAAGCCACCGCTTTTAAAGCTCCCCAGGAGATTCTAACAAACATACCAGTTCTAAGGACTATGAGACACCTACAGATATCACTGCCACCCTTGGTGACCTTGGACCCACCTGGAGGTCAAATCCCATCTCTGATGCTCTGCGGCATTTAAATTCCAGGAGCTCTAAATGGCTTGTAATTCCTTGTATGTGCCTTGTGTCCAGAGAGGGAGAAATCTGAGCCTTGGCTTTGGGAGTGGGAGATGCTGGGACAAAGCAGACTCCATGACTTGCTTTCCTGTGCATCCTTGGTGTGTTAGGAAATAGGGGAGCTCCACAGGGCTCAGTCTGGCTTCCTGGGTCTTCTCCATCCAGCTAACTGAATTGGGTCACTCTGTGGTCATTCGCTTCCTTCCCTCGTGGGAGTGCCACGCATACACCTTCCTGGGATTTTTGTGGGGCAGGGAGCCTGAGCCATTCCACGGGCATTCTCCCTACTCATGAGCCATTTTTTGTGCCTGCCTCCCACAGGAAGTGGGAAGCTATTCAAGGGTGGGCCTGTGTTTTTCTGTTTTCTGCTTTTTCAGTTTCCAGCACACATCTGGTATATAGGAGGTGCTCAGAGAATTATTTATGTCTAAGAAATTAACATATGAGGAGTGCAACTCCCCAGAGGCTATGTAGAATGGAGGTAGGACAAAGGAAGATGTTTTTTTAGGTTTCCATAGCAAATCTTAGAAAGAGGGTGCTTACACTCCATGATGCAGACCCATGGTCTCAGAGGAAGGGAATAAATCCAAGACAGAGCCTGGCAAAGGACCTCCACCCAGGCCTCATAACAGTCCCTCCACTTTGCTTCCCTCCTCTCCAGATGGGATGGGACTCAAACCCATACTTGCACATTCTAGGTCACACTAATGGTATAACCGTGATAATTATATTGTATTTGTAATTTTGAGAATCGGTTGTATAACTTTCCAAATTTCATCAAAGCAGTGCGTGGCAAATACCTGTTGACTGATGGACCCTGATGGACCATCCGATTGTCTGAGAGAATTTTACTGAAAGTAGGCACAGTGTTCAACAGACCCCTTTGACCATGTAACACCAGCCATCTGCCTCTGGGTGACCACCGGCACACGTTTCTACATTCCAGCAACCCTCATGGACACCATTGGAATAAGATGCCCTCACACCATCAGCCAGGCCTTGAGAAACTGCTGAGGGGGGAATGTTCCTCTAAATCCCGTCTTGGAAAAGCCCGGCCCCTTCTTCTACTACTCCTTGACTTTCCCTTTTGTGCTCAACCTAAATTCACTCCTAGATCTTCCCAGACCAGATTAGAACACACAATGAGAAGGGGGGCGGGGGGACACACAGGTCGGGCTGCCCAGGAAGCAAACACTGTGATGTTGAGTGTGCTGGGTGCTTATTAAGAGTGCCCTTCAGCTCAAAACCTGGGGAAGGGAAGGGAAGCAAAGGGAACAGAGGTGGGTAGTAGAGGGAGAGGTTCGGTTGTATTGCAAACCCAGTGGTCTGGATACATTGTGTAGGTACATACCTAGAGAATGTACCTGGACTCTAGGCCTCCACAGTGTCTAGTCTAGGAGCGTGGTACAGCCATTATTGCAGAGGGATCTCCACCCAGTAATTGGTTCTTTGTGTATATACTTTACTGCTCAAACTTTGAAAGGAAGAAAAGTGCAGTGCTTCTTTTTGCTACAAATCCCTATGAAGACAGTGTTTCTACAGTCCTGGAGTTTATGGCCTAGTGTTTGGGGGGAAAAATACGGTCTTGTAAAAATATACCTAAGCCAGCCTAAGGGAACCATCGGTAAAGCTTTCCTGGAAGCAGTAAATGCAAAAAAGAGACTCAAGTGATGAATAAGGTAAATAAAGGTCATGAAGCAGAAGGAATATAGTCCAGAGGCAACTGCATTGGCACATGTTCAGGGGCTAATCACGGCATGAGGTGAGGGAAGAGCCCCAGGTAGTGAGGGCTGGTGTCTGAGAACTTTATCCAATCAGATTAAGCTCATGAGATGCTTGCAGGGGGCAAGGAGAAGCTGCATGTTTTATCCTCGGATCCGACCAGGCCTCTGAGCACGTACTAGAACAATAAGCCATCATCATTCACCCATGGTGGGTGCACCTGTGGTTTTAAGTGGTTCTCACATCCTGGAAAATGGACCACATGAGCTTCTCCCAAGGCTCCAAGCAAGCAGTAAATGCCAGTCAAGCCAGGACAAGGTATTCCTTGTATCAAAATAGCTTTGAGCTTCCCGATGGGTAGAGACTCCAGGAGAAAATCGAGGGGAAGAATTGCCATGGACAGCCAGGCCTCTACCAGGCCTATATCATTGACCATATTTCCTATGCTCTACTTGCCTCCCTGTGACACCTTTTGAACTACCAATCTGGGCTTCATAGTCCCTTCACCTCTTTCACCCAGTGACCCCCCGCCCCCATCCTGGGCACTCAGCAGTTCTCCCTCTGCATCTAGGAGTCTGTTTCAATCTTGTTTGTTCATTAGAAAACTTATATTCTAAACAGATCTTTTCCAATCACCACCCTCATGCTCTGGCCCTACTCCATAGGGACCAGGGAGGGCCAGCCTAGGTTACCTACATTTGGGAATTTTCCTGACTCAATGATCTGGCCCCTGAAGATCCATGAGAACCCAGAATGTTAATGCACTTGGTGAATTTTATTGAAGGTACATTCTGTGTGGACACTGACAGGAGCTACGTGATTATACAGAGTCGAGTATGTTCCAGCTCGTGCACAGCATCTAAAATCGATGAGGCACATGCATTGTGACCAAAGCAGCTTCATAAGAGGGGCAGCTGTCCCTGGCAGGGGTCTGCTAGGACACAGTCAGTCGCAAAGATTGCACCATCTTCTAAGGGACCCGTTCTATGAGGAGTTAGCACATGGTGAGGAGCCCGTGCAATGCATTACCTAAGGACCCGACCTCCTCTCCAGGCTGCTGGGGACCGATCTCTGCAGACAGCAGGGCTGGCACTGAGTCAAGTTGAGAAGGCAACGGTTTGTGTAGGAGGCCTGGCCCGGAGCAGGATGAAGGCAGCCCCCTGCCACATGAGCACCTCGGAGGTCTGAGGCTTGGGAAAATTGGCCTGCAAGTTACAGTAAATCTCGAGGAGAACGCACTACAGCATCACCGGAATATGGATCACGAGCTGGAGAAAGCAGGGCATAAAGTCCCAGAGAGACAGCAGACCCAGATTCTGGAGAAGTCAATAGGCAACGGGGAGCCGTGGCAGGTTCTTGAGGAGAGGAGGGTGCGGTGAGGACAGAGTGTGCACTGTTGGGGGAGGGGCGGAGACGATGGAGAAGCGGGGCCTTGGGCAAGTATCTGTTTCACTCTGAAGCCAGTTCATTGGCTTTCCTACCATTTCCCACGCACTGAGTATGACAGATCGGGTGTCATTTTTAAATTAACATTGACAATATTGTGAACTTCATTCACTTAATCTCCATTAAAGTCACTCAGGATGATGCATTAGCTGTTTTAACAACCCCCCCCCATGCAAAAGAAAAATCCCTGAAAATTGATTCTCGAAACTTCTCTATCACCCCGTAGCCCATCAGCTCAGACTAGCCAAATACTGCTTTTACAGGTAAATAATGAGTGCATAAACATTTTTACTTCTGTCCCCCATTAATTGACTGAAAGGTTAATGATGTTTTAACAAATAACCTGTGACTTTCTTGTAGCCTATCCTCAAAATGTGGGTATTGGGTCTTTATCTAAAGAATAAGAATAAATAAAACTGTAATATCCAGAGAGCTCTTTGTATTTTTCATGGCATTTGCATGTGCATTATGCCCTTGGGCTTCGGAGGGACTGAAAGGCAGGAGTCCACCCCGGGAGGCACCCTTTAAAACCCTTTGCTCTCCTCCCAGCATCTCAGTCCTTCTCATGATTGAACAAGTGGCGCGGCATGTGTGAGGAAAAAAAAACCACGACGTGGAGCCGGATGATATAACATCCCAGCTGAAACCCCCAGCCAGGCCAAGGCAGAACTCGGACTTCCCAAAAAGCCCAAGTGAGGAGGGAAAACGTACACACCATTCAGACCCGGTGACTTTACTGTGGGTCCAGAAGTGCCGAAATGGAAGCGACCAGCAGAGACTAGGCCGGGATCCTCTGGAAAATGGATCCGGTGTGAAAAATGCAATTTCAGTGTCTGAATTGTAAAGCATGACAGGTTATTTCACACCTGGTTCAGTCCCAGCATTGGACTTCATTGTGCAAACACAGGGCCAAGCAGGTCCCGCCGCCCCACACTGAGCAGGCCTATTCCAGACCAGCAAAACTGGGGACGGAGCGAGGCTTTGCAGATAGGAACCAGAGGAGAGAGCTCTGACATGAACTCTTTACATCTGTCTCTTCTATTTCAATCAAAATGTCTCCATCTCTCAGCTGGGTTCATTGGCCTCTCAGCCATGCAGGGCCACAATAACCTGCACTGCGAGCATGAATACAGTGTGTACCACGCAGATACCAAAAATGGATCCCTACCGGCAACTGCCGTGCAACCTGCAAGGCTGTTCACCCATCGATTACAAAACATAGGGGATCGGAGGCAGAAGGAATCAACAGGTTTGGATATAGCCACACACTAGGCACTGCAAGGGGCTCTTAGTGATATTTTCTTACTGACTCCCCTTGAATATGGTGCCCAGTTAACACACAAGCCCCACTGCACAGAAAAGGAAACTGAGGATCCAAGAGTGTAATAAATTCCCCCAAGGTCCCAGAGTGTCCCTATCGTTCACAGCTCACTTGTGACATCCAAAGTGCACTGTGATGTGGCCCCTGCCTACCTGCGTCGCACACAGCTAGGGTTAAACCCAGGTCCACCTTTCTCCAAAACCCGCGTTCCAGGGTTTGTTACCAAATAAACAAATGAATACAGATTATCTCTACCATACCATGCAGTCCTCTTAAGGACGTGATACATACAGAGGAAAAAAGATGTCAATTAAAATAAGTAAAAAAATAAAAAACAACTCAGTTGGGTAATTGGACAAATTTGGCGAACAACGAGAGTCTCCACAATGTCACCTGTACCAAGAGGATTATTCCGAGGACAGCGACCACACAATTTGAAATGTGTCTGAGGTGAGGACACCTCTTGGAAAACTTGGCCCCAGGGAGACTCCGCATGGTGGCCTGTGAGACAGTGTGGGAA
Source organism: Anoura caudifer (assembly GCA_004027475.1). NCBI lineage: Eukaryota > Metazoa > Chordata > Mammalia > Chiroptera > Phyllostomidae > Anoura > Anoura caudifer. The sequence goes on along the minus strand of PVKU01014448.1, from coordinate 14,777 downwards.
CCAGCACAGGGCACCCACTGCCCCAGGTCAACACACAGCCCCGCTCAAGAGCACTTTACTGCGGGGACGCTCCCTCCTGGGATGACAGCAGCAGCAGCAGCAGCAGCGACACTGACCCCTGCCTCACTCCGCTCCTCACCGCTGAGGACTGTGACCTGCGTCTGGTGCCAGGGTCAGCCTCCGGTGACCAGGCACAGAGCCACTGCGCCTGGGAACTGAGCAGCCACCACAGAGGTGGCTAATATGCCCAGCGGAACACAGCCCTTTGAAGCGCAGTGCTGACTTGGCCGACACGGATGGTGGTGGAGCTGGGAGGCCAGAAGGACACTGCAACTATCATTTGGGCTCAGATCGGCCTTTCATGGAAGATTCAACCGTTTTTACCATCGTCCCCTCCACCTGCCTGCTGCCATCGTCCTGGGGGACGTTACCGCGCAGACTTAGCCCACATGGTGATCTACCGGACGAGGTGTTACGCGTAGTGGCTGAGAGCGAAAAAGACCACCTACCTTCACGTCCCAGCCTCGGACACGGACAGCGAGCGGTTTCTTCTCTCTATGCGTCAGTTTCTCATCTGTAAAACGAGGATTATTATGAGATTTAGTGACAAAGTCCATCTAAAGCACTCGGCGTTGTGCTTTAGCAAAAAGTTAGTGACCGTTTTCACCTCTGCATCAGTTGCCACACTTGCTTTGTGTGGTCCCCCAGAAGGTTTTGAAACCTAATGCCTGGCCACCGCCTGGTTCTTCTCAGCTCCCTTAACCACCTCACGTCTTTGACCTCAGCAAGATGTCCCATTCCTTGAGTTCTTCTCTAAGCACATCACCTCCCTCTTACTCCTTCTCTTCATCCACTGTGGTGCCCTGTTTCTTTCTTCATTTTTCTGGGTCCTTTTTCTAGGTCCTCTTTCCCATACTTCCCAACCATGGGCCACACTGACCATCTGCCCTGTCATTGCACAGCAGGTGAATAAATGTGAATGGAACAAAAGAGGCAGGAGAAGGGTAAGAGAGAGGTAAACGGAAAATACTCCTTTACCCGAAAACTGAGATTGTCTTGGCCAAATACACATGCCACCTCTTTGAATCTCAGTTTCCCTATCTGTGACATGAATACAGCAATATTGATTATACTTCCAGAGTCATTCTGCGGGTCAAAAGAAGAGAATAGATGTGGACATGAATCATGGAGTGGAGCTAACTGTCCCCATTTTTGTTAACGTGAAAACCCTTCATGCGGGGTGAAGAGACGCCTCCGCTTCCAGCCACATCCCAGCGATGTGCCCTTGGGTCCCACAGAGGCGGTGCTGGGGTAGGAATTACAGGGTGTTGCGAGCGATTTGTTCACAGAATGAAGCAAGGGGAACCTGAGTCCCCATGGAAAATAGCCCCCTGGGTGATGAGTTAGGAGGATCCTTGGACCAATCCATTCACATTCTGTCCAGCCAGGTCTGGCAGGCTCTGTGTGTCGGAGACACACCTATTGTGGGACCACCAATTCCCCCTCCCCCCAACTCATCGCCACCCCCACCAATTGTCAAAAAGGCCTCATGATATATAGCGCTCTTGTATGCCACAAGGTAAGTGTTTAAATCTTTTTATAAGACAGTCAATGGCCTTTATAAACCCTCAGACAAGAATTACACTGTGTCTGAGATGGTGCTGAAAGTCAATGGGAAATTGATTCTGTCTAGCTGGTGCTTTTTCAAGGAGGAGGCTTGCTGGGCGCCCTCGGGACCAAACGTGCCATCTCCCAGAGGCGCCCAGGGCCTGGCATGTCACATGCTGAGAATCCTGAGATGTGAGGCCTCGTTTCTGGGCAGAGGCCCAGGGCAGCGGCAAGCTCCCAGCACGGGAAGACCCTGGAGGGCATCGACCGGCGCCAGGGATGGTTGTGAAGTGTGTTTACCTTCCCAGGAATTGACGCCCGTACCAGTCTGATGCCATTGCCTGCAGCCCAGGCGGGGAAGGCAGAAGATGATAAATGGCCATTGATCTGGTGGCTACCACTGGGGGCAGGCACACCTACAATTACTCTCCTTTGCTAATGACCCCATTAGCCATTGAATCAAACACAATTAGGGGATATGATGATTCTGTGGTTATTTCTCGGCCAGTACCCCTCGGCCTGATCCATGCTGTCGACCAAGAGAGGGAAAGCTCTGGCCGGGTGGCTCAGCTGGTTAGAGCATTGTCCCATGTGCCAACAGGTTGTGGGTTCAGTTGCCATCAGGGCACATACTGAGGTTGTGGGTTCCATCCACAGTCAGGGAGAATATGGGCAGCAACTGATCAATGTTTCTCTCTCTCTCTTTCTCTTTCTCTAAAAATCAATAAAATCATATCCTCAGGTGAGGATTTAAAAGAGAGAGAGAGAGAGATGGCAAAGAGAGCAGCAAAGACCTCCTGTTTCAGAGGAGGAAGCCCAAGGCTCTTGGTGTGTCCACTCTTCCTGCGGCAAGGCCTGGACACACCAAGGATGGCTTGGGGTCAGAGGCAAGCGGATGGACTTCGGCAGGTACACTGAACAGCCCCCATTCTGGGAGGCAGCAGGTGCAGTGAAGAGAGAGCCCACTTTGGAGTTAGTCAGTCCTGGAGTTTGAAGCCTGGCTCTGCAATTCGTTAATGAAGTGAACTCAGAGAAATCTCCTACCCTCCCAGGGCCAGTTGCCTCCAGTGTAACCTGGGGACAACTATAATTCTGTCTCGTAGGGCTGCTGTGAGGATGAAATGGGACAGTGTGAGCCACATGCAGGGCACAGAGCAGGCCCCCGCTGGCCCTCAGTTCCACTCAGTCCAGCACTGAGCCCAGAACTGAAACAGCAGGAAGAGCCTGGAGCCAAGCGTGGAAAATGGCAGCGTGGCCTTAAGTACCAACCACGTGCCAGATACTGGAGCCAGCATTTGCCGTACGTCATCTCGATCCTTCCTCATACCCATTTCGCCGGTAAGACTCCCAGAGAAGCCCAGGATATTTCAAGATGTCAGTTCATCCAACAGAAGCAAACAGTGAAGATGAGCTTTTTGCAGGTTTACTCTGCACTGGGCACCCTCTGAGGGACCTGGCTACAAGGCCAAGCCACACAGATGCTGCTCCAAGGTCAGGCTTATGGCAAAGCCCAGACTAGAATCAAGATCTCCTGCCATCAAGGGCTGGATCCTTCTGTGTCCCCTGCCACTTCCCTCAGTAGGAAGGACTCCTTGGAGAATCACTCCTTAGAGAAGGCCAAGTTCACAGTGACCTTCCAATTTCTCCAGAGTCTCCAGCTTGTTTTGCAGATGAGGTTGTGTTTCCCAAGGCCACATGGCATGTGGGGAAAGGAGCTGTGACCTTGAAATGAGGCTGGTAGAATTTCAGGTCAGGGACCATTGTGTCCTGGGACAATGCATGTTATCCCACCCACCCAGCTCTGTCAGAAGCCCGCAGGCCACCGTGTGCCATGCACTGTGGGAGGCAACCGGAAGGCGAGGGTCTCTGTGCACTTAAACACGCAGAGATATTTGCACAACCCACAAGGGAAGCCACCTCCTCCGGCTCAGCCAGCAGGGTGAAGCAGAACAGCACCCCAGCATCCCTGCTCCTCTCTTGTCAGTTAAGTGATACATTTGTACTCGATGGCCAGGTGTCTTTGAACTGCAAGGAGCACATTTGAAAGCTCTTCAGGGTGCCAGAGAACCAGGCTTTTTGCACATCAGCAGTCTACCCAAGGCAGGCTCGGCGAAGAGGAGCACGTATCCCTGGCTGCTGCAGAGGGGCGGGAGCAGGGAGCAGGGTGGTGGTGGGATTATGAAGTCCGAGGTCAGGCGAGGAAGGACAGCAAAGAAGAGCCTCCCTGTTGTCAGGCAGAGTCACAAATAAACAGTCGCCGGCAGCCGGAAATTCAGCCCTTACAGCCTGCAAAATGGGAAAGGCTGGGTAGGGTCAGAAGCGGTACCTGGTCTGATGAGGTGACACGGCACAGGTTCAGTCCAAGAACCACTCAGCTGTTGAGGTGGGCACACGGTGTGAGAGGCTTGGAGCTCAGCCTCAGTCTTTCCATCCTGGAAAATGGGCGTAGAGCGGAGACCCAAGTGTTGACAGGGGATGTTTCCTTGCTACCATGAAATTGAAAAGCAGAGATAAGTCTATTCGTCTATCAGACAAGTATTGAGGACCAGCTGTATTCCAGCACCACACCAGGCCCTGGGGCCTCAGCTATGGATGGGAGAGGCGTGCTCCCTGTCTTCGTGGAATTTAAATGTCAGCACGGAAAACCATCATGGAAGATTGTAGTTATAACAGGGTGGTGGCCTGGTGTGCCTGTGAGGCCAAGGGGCAGCGGGTGGCCGGGGCTGTGGGGATGGCAGTGGAGGGGCAGTGATCGGCATGGTAGGGACACCGGTCACACGCAGTGGAACTAGGCAGGAAAATAACTACAGTGAGGATGGTTAGAGAAGGGACTGACAAGCACAGAAAGGGAGATTAGAATGGGAGGGGCTGAGGGGCTGGATTGGAAATAAAGGTACTGATAGGAATCCCTGCTTTAAAATATATACATGAATAGATATGGACATCTATATAGATCAGTGACTTTTGAGCAGGAGTGATTCTGTCCCTTATGGGATAATTGGAAAGTCTAGAGATATTTTAAACTATTGTAACAACGGGGGGAGGGGTGGTTCTACAAGCACATAGTGTGGGTTCAGGCATGTGATGCAGCTAAACAACCTATAATGTGCAAGACAGCCTGCACAGCAAAGAATTATCCAACCCAAAAAGGTCAGTAGCGCCCCAGTTCAGAAACCATGATCCAGGTGGAGGTGTGTGGAGGTGGGCAGACAGTTAGATGCGTGTCTACACATAACAATACATAGATTCCCCAGCTCAGTTAGCTGAGTGGACCTAGAAGCAACGACACACCAGTAGCTATGAACAGGTACAGTGCCTGGATCTCGGTTTCTGGATACAGTTCTCTACTCCGAAGAACTCGGTTTCCCAGGAGAAATAACCGATTCCAGAGCTGGGGCGGGAACAGGACAAGATGACCTTGAAACACCCATCTACGCCAGGAAGTAAAGAAGCTCGCACGGAATGATGACGATGTGTTCAGAAGGGCGAGAGGAACCAGCTTGAAGAAGCTCCCCCTGGCCAAGTCTGAGACAATTTGAACATCCAAATAAATAATAATAGGATCACCTTTAACCCACTGAGTAAATTATGAGTCCATGCTTCCATACCGATATAAACAAACAATAAACCAACAAACAAGAAAGGGACAGGGGAAGCCCTTACAGTGGAGTACCAACTGATCGATGTAGAAAAATTATGAAAATAGAAAATCGCCATCGACAGCCATCACAGAGGTGGTTAACTCAGCAGGAAGCTTCGATGCATGCCAGGTCTAGTGCAAGATATTGATGTCACTTCAGAGAATCGCCCCACAAAGTACCTTTGAATTATAAATGAACACTGGCAATTACATTGTAGAGGAACCTGGCAGACACCGGCTTAACCGGTGGCCAAAATTGGAACTACGAAATGTGATAGGTTAGCCCAGTGTGGTCCACTGGGAAGAGTACAGCATCAGTTCTGTGGTATTTCTCCCCAAAAGGACAGCTAAATTCTGATCATGAGGTAACGCTGGACAGACCCAGGTGAGCAACGTCCTACGGAAGATAAGTCCTGCCCTAACTAGAAATGTCAAGTCGTTAAAAACAGGGCACTAAGGAATGACTCCAGATTGAAGGAGACCAAGGTGATGTGTCCAATTCACGACGGCGGGTTGGACCCTGGACCAGAAAGTGGGTGGATACACTGTCGGGGTAGGTGGGGACATTTGAATAGGGTTGGGCAGCAGGGCTGATTTCCTGGTGCGGATGGTTGTTTCTGGGGTACATCTGACAGTGTCCTGGAGTTTTCAGGGGGCACAGAGTATTGTGTACAGTACTTGCTCCTGAATGATCCAGGCCGTGAGCAATGATAATCTGTATGAATGCATGCACACATATACAGGGGGACAATGAGACGGAGAAAAAGAAAGGGTGAGTGATGGGACAAATGAGGTAAAAATGTTTACAATTTGTGAATTTCATAAAGTTTCAAATGATGAAGAATATATTACAGGGAATCAACAGTGGAGTAGATGAAGCAGAACATCAAAGTAGAGATTTGGCAGATAAGGAGGCAGGTAGCACCCGATCTGAACAGCAAAAAGAAAAAATAAGAATCCCCCAAAAATGAGAAAATATAAGGAGCCTCTGGGACAACCTCAGGTGTACTGACATTCCCATCAGGAGGGTGCCAGAAAGAGAAAGAGCAAGAAATTGAAAACCTGTGTAGAAAAAAAAAAAAATGACGGAAAACTCCCCTAACCTGGTGACGGAAATAGCATATGAGCCCAGAAAGCACAGAGAGTCCCAAACAAGATGAAGCCAAAGAGGCTCACTACAAGACACATCGTAATTAAAACACCAAAGGTTAAAGACAAAGAGAGGATTTATCTTACAAGCAGCAAGAGAAAGATAATTAGTTTTCTACAAGGAAGCTCCAATAAGACCATCAGCTGATTTCTCAACCTGATTTGCAGGCCAGAAGGAATTGGCAAGAAATATTCAAAGTGATAAAAAGCAAGAAACTACAACAAAGTTTAGTTTCTCCACCCAGCAAAGCTGTCATTGAGAAGGACACATAAAGAGCTTCCCAGACAAGAAAAAGCTACAGGAGTTAGTGCATCATCACCAAACCAGGACTATAAGACATGCTATAGGAACTTCTTTAAGGAGAAAAAAAAAGAGCAAAAATATGAATAATAAAATGGCAATAAATACACATCTATCAACAATGACTTTAAGTGCAAATGGATTAAACGCTCCAATCAAAAAGCATATGGAGGCTGAATGGATAACAAAACCAGACCCCAAGCCACAAGCCCCGAACCATCAGGACTTGCACGGCTCAGACCAAAAGGGTTTGCAGCCACTGGCCCGTGAGCTCGCCGACGCCAGGCACTGCTCATCCTCAGCCTACTGATGGCACTCGTAGGTACCAACAGGCATGTTTCAGGCAAAAAAATTAAGGATGTCCAACATCGCTTTCCTGGAAGTCTAAAAACATCTATGAAAGTATCCACTTTAAAATAAACTTCAGTTTATTTGTTTAAACTGATACTTTTAAATACCGATACATCTAATAGTATCTATTTTTATTTGCATTTAAAATAAAGGTCTACAGGGCCAAGCCCAGGCGGGTCCCGCGCCCGTGTTTACTAAATACGAGATGGCTGGCGCCCTGATAATGAATCAGTGGGTGTTGACTGAAGCCCTTAATGAAATGAAGCATGAACACTTTGAAAAAGCAATTGAATGCCATCACACAGGCCATGAATCAGCTCCTGAATGCACATTTATTAAATCGGAATTCATAATGCTGGTATTTTATCTAACAGGTTTGCTACCCTTTTGAGACTCTATTGGTGGATAAAAAGACAGAAGTTTCCAGAGCTAAATTGGAGGAGGGACGGGGGAAGGAGAAAGCAGCCAGACATCAATTAAAGGGAGCAGGCAGCAGAACACCGATACCCGATGTTTGGGTTTCGTGCCGCTGTCTGGAGATAAAATTCAAAGAAACCTTTGCGGGCGAGCGAGCGCAGGGGCGGGATGCAAGACAGAGGGTATCTGGGGTCTGTCGGAGAGCAGGCAGATGTCATGATGGCGCCGGGGGCGGCAATCGGTGTGGGGGTGCCACGGCTGGCTGTCATTAAGGAAAAGTTCAGTCAGACAAGAGTCTGACTGATGCAGAAACCCATTTTCACTTCCAGAGGAAAGCTGGAGAGAATCAGAATTCTCTTCCACGTTCGGGCTCTTCAAAGGCCCTTGCTCCTTTCCGCTGAAGCAAATATATATCACATCAATGACCCACCGAAGCACTATTGTCCCAGGCACCTCTTTGGGTGATCAAATAATAGTGGACAGAGAAGCCTATGAAGATGTTTAGCTCTTTTGACTGCTGGCGGCAGTAAATTGGTGGATCAAGGTGACATTGTCCCCCACGGCTCACAAACGCCACACTTCTTAGAGCCTCGTATTCATAAAAGCGGACTCGGAATCCTTGTGGGCAGCCCTCTTGTGTTGAAAGTAAAGGAGACCTTCCCTTTTAACTGCTGTGACACCATGTGGCCATTCTCGAAAGCCTTTCATGCCCACCTTCTGCCAGCCAGAATCAGGTCCAGCTGCTGACTGACACGCCTGCAGAATGTTCTCACACTTTCTTTGCACAGAACGCACATCTGAATAACTGTGTTCTGTCATCAACTGATGATGTCACTGGAACTGCGGCACAGGATCATCGCAGGAGTAAACCTGAACACCGATACATTTAGAGAAGAATAACCATCTTAGCCACCCCGCAAGGTAGCAGTGGCTCCTCACTTTTATACGTTAAGCAAAGGATATTCAATTCCAAACCAAAAAACAAGTAGAGAAAAATGTCCATGATTTGTGCAGGGCAAACACTGCCAATGAATGAAGCCAGCACATGCTCCCAAGCTCTCTTCCACCTCTTCTCTTAAATACACGCATACGCACATAAAAACCTGGCAGACAAGGTATTCTGCAGGACACACGGAGCTTGTGACTCATGTCAACTCCTTATGCTCAGGTGGGACTGGGGCGAGGAAGGAGTTGCAAGTCGCAGCTCAGTGGCTCTGAACCACGGCTTGTGTCACTGCCACCTGGAGGGCCCATGAAACCACAGATGGCTGAGAAACCCCCCCCTGCCCCCACCTCCACGGGGTTTCTGATTCAGCACCTGGGGTGGTGGCTTGGGGGCAGAGCTCACAATTTTGCATTTCTAGCAAGTTCCCAGGGAATGCTGATGTTGCTGGTCCAGGGCCACCGTTTGAGAACCACAGCTCTAAGCAAAGTAAGGCAAGATGGATGTCTAAAAATAGATACTTTCATAAATGTTTTTAGAATTCCTTCTTTGTTGTTTGTGGTGCTATGCCAGCCCTTGAGTTTAGCATCCGTAGTGAGACAGCGATTCATCCTTGTGTGCTTGGGCTTCTTATAGAATCATTAACGTACGAGGGAGAAAGGCACTCAGAGCTCCTCCACACCCACCACAACGCTGGGCCCAGGAGGAAACTGAGATCAGACAAGATGAGACACTTGCCTGAAACCACAGAGCAGAGGTGAACCGAAAACCCAAGGTTGGGGACAGCCAGCTTAAGCCCCTCCCTCCAACTCAGCCCAGTTTCCCTGAGGCAGGTGTTTGAAATACGTGGCTGATTTCCCGCAGAGCGATTTTCCTTTTACAAGACTTCACCTCCCTGGACCAGCGGCTCCATCCTGGTTGGCTACGCTTTGGAATCCTCTGGGGACCTAACAAACTACAGCAACAGCAGGCCCCGCTTCAGAGACTGTGATTCAACTGCTCTGGGGTGGAGTCCAGGCAGAGAATGTTTTTAAAGCTCCCCAGGTAACTCTCAAGTGTAGCCGAGCTCGAGAGCTGCTGCCTAGACTAGCAGAAGGTCCACTGCCTAGAACAGCGCTTCTCCATCGGCAGCGGGCGCACGCACCGCTCCTCTTCCAGCAGCAAGGCCCTCGGAGACTCTCGGGAAACACGAGCTGAGTAGAAGGCTAGAACGGAGCTTTTCAAACACCCCCCTCCCCCACCAGCATCGTCAGCCGCACCTGGAGACTTGTTAGGAGCGAAAACTCTCCCAGTCCCCACCGCGGATGCTGAAATCCAGAGACACTGTGGGGTGGGACCCAGCGTTCTGAGTGTGACCACGCCCCCGAGAACCCTAGAGGGTCCTGACCTGCGCTACCCTTGAGGACTCCTAGAAGAGAGAAATTGAAAAATGGGTGGAAAAATTTAGTTAGAAACATGAAACTGAAGTTAGAGCCTATCAGAGAATAACAACGCATTGCCCGCAAGGGTGGTGGTGGGTAATTAATTGTGCTGGAAGTTGAGGGTTTGTGGGAAAGGGAGGAGCCCAGCTCCCTTAGAACAGCTGATGTGTGAAGGGAGGGGTGGGGACGAGGCTGGGAATCACTGGGACCCTGATGACAGACTCGGGGATGGCGAGTCACCCGTTTGTCTAAGAGAGAAAGGGTTGGGAACAGCAGCCATTTCTCTGGGGAGCAGAAAGGCATCCCCGAGGGTGCAGGGCGCAGGCGGGCCCTTTGATCCTCACAGAATGCTACAGGTGCAGCGAGGACACAAGTAAGCGAGGCAGGCAACTAGAGTTTGGTCCTGGAGAATGTAGGCACTTAGAGACCCGGGAGGGCCTGACTGTGTGGCTCTACCAACCATGAATCCGTGAGCAAGGCTCTTACGTTCTCTGAACTTCAGGTTCCTCTGAGTTGAGGGTGTTGTGACGTTACACAAGCAGCGAGCACAGCACTGGAGGGAGAGTTGGCCAAACATCGTGGCTGCAATTAGTTTCCAATGAGGAAGCATGGCCCAAACTCACAGTCCTTACTGAACCATTGAGGGAACCGGAGAGGCGAGTAACTCACTAAGTGACAAGGGAGGAAGTGGCCCTTTCAGTGAGGAAAGCAAGGCGAAGAGTGTTCACTCTTGGAATCCTCCCTGTACCTAGTCGTTGAGTTCCCAGGCTCGCCCACACAACCCAGTTTAACTTGGGTTCTCCTTGAGTCCATGTCTACAGCCCTAAGAAGAAGAGGGAGCTACCGACGAGGGGAGATGAGGGCACCCGCTCCCTGGTCCATGTGTCCTCCGTCCAGGCCCTGGGCCCGTGCCGCCAGCCCCCCTGAGACGGGAGAGTCAGAATGTCAGCGAGCTTTCTCCAGCCCGCGGTTCACATGGCCTGTACACCCAAGAACACTGAACGCAGAGTGGCCAGGGGAAATAAAACCAAGGGAGACTTTTGTTTTAAAAAATATACAAAAGTGAAAGAACTCCACCTAAAGAAATTAACTTTCGAGCACAGGGAAGCTGCCAAAAGCCCAAAAGCTCTCTGCCTTCGAGTTTCTGGACCGAAAGGGCACGGCCTGGGTCTGAAAACGAGTGCAGACGGCAGGTACACACATTTCAATGAACCGTGGATACAGTCCTGGCTCCAGCGTGAACCGATCAGGTACCCTGGGAAGGCAGCACTTAGCCTGTGCCTTCCAGGCCTGGGCAGAGCCGCTTCCCCATTTACACGTATTGTTTGTATTCGGTAATTGATAAGTGGCCATTGGGTGTCAAGCATTGCGCTGAAAACTGAGGAACGAAGATGAATGATCAGGGGGTGCTCTGCCCAGCCCTCAAGGGGTTTACGAACTGGACGGCTGCAGATCATTGACCTTACACAGTCACCACAATAACACTGTTAAGTGGGCAAAGCTACCTTCCCCCATTTCACAGACAGGAGAGCCAAGGCTGGAGGAGAAAGCTACCTTGATGCTTACACTAGCAGAACTGGGGTTTGAGCCAGGACACTATCTTAAATGACAATGCTAATGCCACACACACACACACACACACACACACGGGGGTGGGAGGCAAGCCACTCCCCTCTTTCTAACCCTCAGGATTCCCATCAGTAAAAAGATGACTTGATGAAATAAACCCTTGGGGCCCCTCTGTCTCCATCTATGCTTCTAGATGGGTCAAATCCTATGGCACAAAGTAAAGATAGACATGCTCATGGCCCATTGGCTATTAAAGCCAGTTCATCCAATCCCGTCATGTGAGACCCAAAGAGGAGAAGGGAAGTACCTGAGACCACACAGCAGAACAGTAACAGAACAGGGAGGGACCTGGAGACCAGGTCTCCTAATGCTCCGGTCTTTCCATTTTAAACACAGACCTATAGATACACCTAAACACCTTGAGTAATGTCATTTGTCATAGTTCTTTGTTTTATTGCTGCAAAAAGACCCATCAGAGAAGGCGGGACACTGTTTTCCCCTCCAGCTTGGGGGCTGAGCACACTCTCTGCTTTGAGGAGAGGGCTGGGGGGAAACTCTGGAACATGTCGCCCAGGTCACAGGAATCTCAGCTCTCCCAGGGCTCACTGAAGTCTAACAGAGGAAGTCTGGCTCTTTCATTCCCTGGCCCCAGACAGAGAAAGGGGTAAAGAAAAACGCTGTAAATCAGCTGCCACATAATCACACATTTTTAGAATTTGCTCGTAATTAGGCTATATTCATAGTGCTGTGTGGGTAGAGGTATCTGCACCCAAGGAAACTCTGAAAGCCAACATGTTTGTTCAAGTGACTGATCTACAGGAACCATATGCCAGGTGACAGCCAGCAGAGTCCCTCCCCCATCTGTGAGCACTGAGAAAACCTCAAGGAGGCATACACATACCCACACCTTGATACAGCCTTTCCCACTTCCCCCCCCAGATCACAGCACATCATCTGTCTTGGTTTATCCCTTTCCCTTTGCCAAGGGTTCCCCTCAAGAAAGCAAAATTTTTATCAACATGGCTGACTTCTCAGGGATAGTCAGCAACATCCATCGGTGAGCTGGGGGTGGGAAGAAAGGGCTGCTGACCCATACTGAGAGTATTTCACACCACAAAGAGCGTCAGATGTTTACCCGTATTCGGTCCTCCCAGCAGTCCTGCAGAAGAGTCGCTCCACCACCTACGACTTACTTGGACTGCGCGCTGACTGTATTAGACTCATTCCACCGGGACTGCGTTCACAGAACCATCACCTTCTGCACAGTTATCACAATAAACGTCACAAATACTGGAGACCAGGGCTCCGGTTTCCAAATTACGTGCATATGAGACATACCATTTGAGCCACGTTGAAACTTAAAGTTCAATTTTGTAGATACCTCGTGATTTTGGCCTCCTGTTGACAAAATCACCTAGGAAAGAAGAAACACTGCTAACCTGACTTTGCTGAATTTCCATGTCTGACAAATCCCAAACTGTCCTCTTCTTCTTTCTTGAAGCCCTTAGCGAAGCACTTACAGCAGGGGTGGTGAACGGGCCACCGAGAGTCAAGCTTCCTGTCTGTACAAGGGAAGGGGTGGGTTTCCCTGCCTTCAACAGTATTTACTTGACCAGTCTTCCCGGGGCGTTGACGCCCTGCCTGCCTGCAGACCTAGAGCTCGCTGTGCACCTCGACTTAGCTACAGCTGGAAAGACCTACGCACCTCGGACAATGAGGACAGAGCAGGAGGGTTAGCTGGGAACGGGTGAACTCACGGGATGTGATCATCTGCCTATTAGACTTTTAACTTAATTCTGAATACGCTTCTGGCTACTCAAAGGCCCTCCCCCGCCCCGGGACTCACTGTGGCAGGCTTATGTTGTATGCTGTTCACCACCGTAGCTGACTTGTTTTTCCACCTCTGCTGCCCAGGCCGGTTCCTGGCTTCTAGTGTGTTCAATAAATGGTGTTCGTTGACTCCATGATTCACACAGAAGAACTGGGCAAGTTATATCTCCCAACATGTAGGCTTATGTTGCTGGATTTTTTATTTATTTATTTATTTATTTTTGCCAGTCCCGCTGTGGACTAAGACCATCATTCTCAATTCTGGAATCAAAATCACAATCCTAAGGTTGTCTGAAGACAGGGAGGCGGAGCTGAGCACGTGCGATGGCACAGCAGAATCGGCTGGCGGCTCTGCAAACACACTGACGTCTGGCACTCCACTTCGGTGGGTCTACGAACGGGCTTCAGTATGTTCTAAAGCCTTCTCAGTGATCCTTCCATGCAGGCAGGAGAGTGGTGGGACTCCCATCGCAGTGGTTCTCAAAGCGTGGCCCCCAGAGCAGCCCCAGCATCACCTGGGCACTTCCGGGTGGGACTGTGAGCCCCCCTTCCAAGTTTACTGAAGAGCAAACACCCGGGGCTGTTTTGTTTTCTTTCCTGGCAGGTGAGTCCGGTGAACCAGAACGCGAGAAGCATGGAACTGCATGCAGCAGTGGAGGCCACATGCCCGTGCCCTTGGCTCGGGGCCCAGCCTGGGGAGAAGGGGTAAGAGACCTTCCCTCGCTCAGAGTCTGAGATGCAGAATCTAGAGCTGAGGCTGCAGGAGCCGCCGCAGCTCCAGGGCATATGTCACTGTTCTCCTGTTCTAAAAATTGCTACATCTGTACATGCACGCGCTAATAAAAAGTCTTCGCCACAGGGTTGAGAGCTTTATTAGGCACTGCCATGCATCCCGATTCTTCCCCTCTCTTACCAGCTCTATGGCGCATGCTCACCGGGGCATGCGGCCAGCCACTCAGCTCTGCCCATCTCCCGCTGTGAGCCAATCAGAATGGCCCCATGCAACCTCAGCCTCTTCCTAAGGCTCTCTCTGGGGTCTGCCTTCATCTTGGGGTCCGGCCTATTGCACTTGTTCACTTCGGTTACCGTCTCCCCTCCCCACCGCCCCCCAGTCTCAGGCTCCTGCAGCCTCTACTTGGAACTTTCCCAAGGCCAGCCCCCATAAAAAGTCGAAATCCTACCTGCCAGGCTTGAGGCAGAGAGGCCCTGGGACAGTGGGGAGAGACACCCTCCAATTCAGAAAGACCAAATGGGAAAGCAGAGCTGACTAGAGGAGAGGTAGCGACTCACCAATCTGGTGAGAAGGAGGAAGTGGAGTTGCGGCCCCAGACAGACCTGCCGCCCAACGGCTCCCTTCTGATGAGCCGAACGGCCTAATCCCATTCGGAACCCGAGATGCAGTCTGCACACCCACGCAACTGGAGAAAAGTCCCGTCGGCCCACTGGGAAGTCCTCAGCGAACCCTGAAAACGAGTGCTCTTCTGTCGTGGTTTTCCCAGGGCTCGCGCAATGCTAGTCTAGGAAGGGAGGAGAAAGGGAGGGAGGGAG